>CAUYUJ010004236.1:0-40000 GCA_963575745.1 Prorocentrum cordatum
CTCCTCCTCCTCCTCCTGTGGGCGGCGATACAGTGTCGGGCCACAACACAAACCGGGGGGGGGGGGGAGCAGCGAGGGCTGCCGAAGAGAGGCCCATGAGGGATCCTCAAGGGACCTTCTCGGGCCCCAGAGGGGCCTGACGGCCCCGAGCAGTCCTCCTCCTCCTCCGTCTTCTCCTCCTCCTCCTCCTCCTCCTCGTCCTCCTCCTGCTCCTCTGATTGTTATGATTATTATCCTTCTCCTCCTCCTATTCGTTCTCCTCCCCTGCCTCCTCTTCCTCCTCCTCCTCCTCCTCCTCCTCCTCCTCCTCCTCCTCTTCCCCCTCCCTCTTTCTCCTCCTCCTCCTCCACCTCCTCCTCCTCCTCCTCCTCCTCCTCGCCCAACGCGAGGGCGACGCACCCCCGACTGCGCCTCGACCCACGGCCCTCGAGCTCGCAGAGGGCGCCCCACATCCCTCCTCGCCTCCTCGGCCCCGCCTCCTGCACCCCTTGCTCCTCTGGAAGATAGGAAATAAGAAGACGAAGAGAAAGTCCTCCGCCTCTTCCTCCTCCCCGCCCTCTCTCTCTCTTTTTTTTTTGTTGTTCTCTCTCTCTCTCTCTCTCTAGTCCTCCCAGATGGGATCGGAGTAGATGGGGTCGGAGGATCGCGCCGCATCGCCGATGCATCGGCGGTCCGGCTTCATGAGGAGCCTGTCTTTCTCCACGCCGATGGCGCCGGTGCATCGCCGACAGCGCCGGTGCATCGGCGGTGCGGCGCCGTGATCCGACCCAATCTCTTCAGACCCCATCCAAGAGGCTTCTAGCAGTGAGGGGGAGGAGGAGGAGGAGGAGGAGGAGGAGGAGGAGGAGGAGGAGGAGGAGGAGGAGGAGGAGGAGGAGGAGGTGAAGGAGGGGGAACGGGAGGAGGTGAAGGAGGGGTAACGTGACGATCCGCGTCCGGCGACATAGCCATTCCCATACGGCGCTGGTACGAATCGTGACGTTAGCAAGGTAGGGTAGGGGGCGGCGGCGCGTCCCTGGTGGCGGGCGTGATCGAGAGTCGTTTGAGCAAGACGCTCTTCCGCGCCGTGCTCCTCTCCGCCTCGCTCTTCTTCGCCTCCCTCTTCTTCCTCCTTCACCTTTCTCTTCTCGCATGCGTTGTCTGGCCCCCAGCCCCCGACTTCCGCGAACAGTTGGGGCCGCTCAGGAAACATAATGGGAACTCGGAGACGAACGTCCAGGGGGCTGTTCAGACGCACCCCTGTTGAGGATGGACACACCCCTCCACCCCACATCAGCGCGATGGCCCCCGAATCTGTTGTCCAGCCGAAAACCCACAGAGCAGAGGTTCAGGATCGCCATCTCCCCTGTCAGTGGCCTCCCACTCGGCACGGGGGCTGGCCAACGGTCTGCCCCCCAGCCGCCGGCAGCGCAATCCATTATTATGTTTTTTTGTTTGCATGTGCCTACACCTTAGGCGATGCTTAAGAAAACTTAAGTTTTCGTCCAGAGTCTCGATTATTCTTAACTTTTCAATGTAAATCCTAAGATTTGAATGGAAATTTTGGGTTTTTACTCAAGTTCTGAGACTATGAATTTCTTAACCCATGATTTCTTAAGCATTTCGCAGGGTGTACCTGCGCCTCACTACTCGTCGCAGCTTTCTTGCCAAGGCGCCGTCTGGGCGCGCCCCTCGTGTGTCTCCGCCTACCCCCTGCCATCCTCCTCCCGCCCGCCCTCCCTCGTCGCCCTCCCTATCGCGCGCGTGCGCGCGCGGCGTCCGGGGGAGGCGCCCTCGGGGCCGGCAGCCCGAAGCGGGACGTGAAGTTGGCCCGGGAGGCCGCGCGGAGGGGGGGGCGCTCCCGGGGGAACGTTGGGCCCAGAGGAGGAAGCGACGGCGTCGTTTTTCCGCCTCTGGGCCCAATGCTCCCAAATGAAGAGGAGGAGGAGGAGGAGGAGGAGGAGGAGGAGGAGGAGAAGGAGGAGGAGGAGGAGGAGGAGGAGGAAACGACGGCGTCGTGTCCGTTTACTTCTTCCGCTGCTCTCTTCGAAGGGAGCGGCGGCATTTTGATCAAACAGCCTGGTCTTTTTTCCCCAGCACTGCGAGCCACTGTAGCCGGCGTTATATTGTTTTTCACACATGTATATATATATATTTATATATATATATGTATATACGTACATACATATCCAAAGGCTGCCGCCTCTGCCGCCGACCCCAATTGAGCGACGAATGTTTGTTTCGTTTGTTGTCGGGGTACTTTTCCGAGCACGGCAGGAAGGGTTCAGACGAGTCTCCAGATTCTATCTTGCATCTCGGATTTCTTTTGGGCGCAGTTTTGGAGCCTCGTGGGGTCGCTTATGGGCCTCTTGGGGGTTTCTTGCAGCCTGTTGGGGCTTGTTGGGGAGTCTCTTGGGGGCTCCTTGTGGGGGAACGTTACGATTTGTGGTAAGTGCTCCTTCTCTTTGGCCATTTTTGGGGCCGTCATTGGGTTCTCTGACCGGCCTCTTGGGCAGTGGTGGGGTGGCATGCGGGACCTCGGGAACGCCGGAATGTTTGAACCAACGAAGGCAAATAAATGTGTCGTGTCTCTTCAGGTCTGGTCGGCAAGCATATGCGAGGCTTCTTGGGACATCTTGGGGGCTTCTTGGGCCTGTGGGCGCCACGTAAGGTGTCTTGGGGCGATCTTTGAGCAGTCGGGGCGGTTGGGGCCGTCTTGGGTGCTTTTTCGGGGGCTCTGTTGGCCTGCTTGGAGGTTCCCATCGCTCCGAAACAGTGACGCGAGAGACCGCCAGAGGCCCCCCGTGAGAAGACTTCGCGATGTGGGGTTCAGGCTTCTGAGCGACTCCTCAGGAGTACGGACTGAGGTTGAGAGGGTGATGGTGCGAACCTTAGGGCACGCCCATCTCCGTGCCATGAAGCACGGTGGCGGATCTACATAGTCATAATATTTCGGCGATCATGGTTCTGACGGATCGCATCGCACTGTCGAGCTCCAATGGGGAAGCCGTCCTGAAGTATTTCTCGTGGCTTCTGTGTTTGAGTCGTGGGGGGTGGCAGTACATCGGGTTAGCGGTTGATAGATTGGGCGAGGTAGTAAAAATTATCCAGGAACAGCGATGACCCCATCCCCGAAGGGGAGCAGTGGGGTCGGACGAGGAATCGCGGTGGATCATTTCCGGCCCAGACGGCGGGGGGGAGTATGCGCTAGGAGACCCCATGCGAGAAATTGTCCCGGCTGGTGGCGGCGAAGCCAATATCGTTTTGTTGGGTCCCCGGGGTGCCGTTTGCGAGGCGGTCCGGTCGGTTTGGCTTGGGACATCTTTGCAATTGTGGGCTTCGAGATGCCGCGCCGCTGTCCTGATGCGGTCCACGCCTTTTCGCTTGTGACATCCTCGCAGTTGTAGACTTCGAGGCGCGCGCAAAATCCCTCCAGCTTTTCCTCGCACACTCTCGCAACTCAGGGCTCATTGATGCCCTGATGTGAACTGGTCCAGCTAGTTTCGCTTCATATTCCTCACATCTTTGGGCTCGGATATGACCCGGCCTGCGGTCGTCCAGCCATTTTCGCCCGATCCATTTTTGTTATGCTGGGTTCGTCGATGCTCTTGTCTCACGGTGTCCGACCCCGTTCCTTGCCGCTCTGGGTTTGCAGTTGCCGTGGACTGTTCGTTTCGCCTGAGATCCTCTTGCAACTTTGGGTCATGCACTTCGGTTCTCACCTCACGTGGTCATGGTCTTTTGTCGCGTGGGCGACTCTCGGGGGCGTGTTTTCGGGAACTGCTTCGACAATACTCCAACGCCAGTGCAGGTAAAGCGACGCCATAGGCGGAGGAGGAGGAGGAGGAGGAGGAGGAGGAGGGAGGAGGAGGAGGAGGAGAAGAAGAGGAGGAGGAGGAGGAGGGAGGAGGAGGAGATGGAGGAGGAGGAGGAGGGGGAGGAGGAGGAGGACGAGGAGGAGGAGGAGGAGGAGGAGGAGGAGCAGGACAGGACGAGGAGTTGGAGGAGGAGGCGGATGGAGAGGACGAGAAGGAGGAGGAGGAGGAGGACGAGGAGGAGGAATGCGGAGCAGAGGCGGGGGGGGGGGACGGGGCCAGGACCCCAAACATGATCGTGTCGTACTCAAATGAGGACGGGCGGTTTTTGTCTACCGGCAAAAAGAAATCTCGGGAAGAACAACTGGTCCTGGGGAAAGGGTTGTGGCTTTCAGGGACGTCGCCTTGAACAAAAACAGGACGTCGCATGTCAGGGACTCCGAGGAGGAAATGGTGCCCATACCGCTCCCATTCGCCCGTGCCTTTTGGCAGCCTTCTCGGAGGCTTTCGTTGCCACCGCTGCGTTCGCATCGAAGTGCTAGTTAGAACGCCCCCAGGAGAGGTCCGAGGAGAAACGGTATCGGTACCTCTCAGGTTCCCCAGGGACGGGGCTAGGATGTAGGCCTCCCAGATGGTGTCGGGGAGATGGGGTCGGAGGATCGCGCCGCATCGCCGATGCATCGACGATGCGGCGTGATGCGCAGCGCCATGTTCTCCACGACGGTGTCGCCGCTGCACTGCCGACGTGTATCGGTAGTCTATCAGGGGAGCCTGGTGTAGCCTTCACTGTTTGTGTCAGCGTCGACAAGCGTCGATAGGCATCTGGGAGTGGATGTGGGCGCGCCGAGTTAGCATCGGTTAGCCTCGATGACCGTCGACTTCGCGTCGATCAGCGTGGACGAAGCTCACCGACGAAAGCGCCATAAAAGTAGGCGTTCGGCGCTCCGCGCGGAGTTTTTGGATTCGCGCGTGGGTTCCTACGCGGCTCCACCGGCGCCGCCCCTGGAGCTCTCCGCACGCCAGGGGAGGAGGTCCAGCGCAGATCCACGACATCGGCGCGGAGCGCCAAAAGTTTATGTTCATCTTGTTCTATCTTGCCGGGACGAGGAAACCGGGCGGGGCTATGATCTTTGCAGCTCTTGGCGGCTGCTGTCGTTTTTTGCAGGGTGCAGGGTCTTTCAAACAGTACACACAGAAGGTCCAGGAGGGTGGGGGTGTCATAGGGGGTGGGGGTCCTGGCGCCGTTTTTTGTGGGGTGCAGGGTCTCTAGAGCATTACACACAGAAGGTCCAGGAGGGTGAGGGTTTCAGAGGGGGTGGGGGTCCTGCCGTGGTTTTTTGCAGGGTGCAGGGTCTCTAGAACAGTACCCACAGAAGGTCCAGGAGGGTTGGGGTGTCATAGGGGGTGGGGGGTCTTGGCGTGGTTTTTTGTAGGGTGCAGGGTCTCTAGAATAGTACACACAGAAGGTCCAGGAGGGTGAGGGTGTCAGAGGGGATAGGGGGTCTTGGCGTGGTTTTTTGTAGGGTGCAGGGTTTCGAAAACAGTACACGTTGAAGGTGCATGAGGGTGGGGGTGTCAGAGGGGGTGGGGAGTCCCGGCGTCGTTTATTGCAGGGTGCAGGGTTCTTAAAACAGTACACACAGAAGGTCCAGGAGGGTGGGGGTGTCAGAGGGGGTGGGGGGTCCGGTGGTTGTTCGCGGGGTGGGAATGGGGTTGACCTAAATGGGCCCTACAAGGGCACTTTCGGGCGCCTTTCTGGACCCTTTTCTTCACCCCCTATTCAGGTTACCACCCAGTACCACCCGCACGAGTTGTCCGGAGGGTTTGTCCAGATCCCCGCTGGCTGGGTTGTCCAAGGTTGTTCAGGGTGTGTTTTCTTGCCATCATTAACCAGCCTGTGCTATCTGGGTTGTCCGTGGGGGGTTCCAGGGATTTTTGTTGGATTCGACAATTGTTCCATTTAGCAGTATGAAGAATTCCATTGAACATTATAGTAGCCATGCCGGCGTATAGCCGCCTCTGTCATACCGTGACTTGCCGTCGCTAATCTGCGCCGGCCCACTACCATTCCTGCATCCCTTCCCTCCCTGCTCTCGCCCCCCTCCTCCTCTCCCTTTGGAGCCCAGGTTCGCCAGGGCAGACGCATCGGCGGATAGAGAGAAACAAATAGCGCAACTGGAAGGGGTGGTGGGAGAGGTGGGGTCGCAGCGCATGGCGCACAAACGGCTTGCCTCCCTCCCTGCTCCTCCTCCTGCTCCTCCTCCTCCTTCTCCTCCGCCTCCTCCTCCTCCGCCGCCCCCCTCTCCCCTCCCTCTCCTCTGGCAGGCGCCCGCCCGCGCGCACAGGTGGACCCCGACAAGGCCAAGGCCGTCGAGGACCGGGGCGGCCAGCGGGGTGCAGCATGATCTCATGATGCTGCTGCTGCTTCTGCTTCTGCTGCTGCTGCTGCTGCTGCTGCTGCTGATGATGATGATGATGATGATGATGATGATGATGATGATGATGATGATGATGATGATGCCGATGCCGATGCCGATGACGCTGACGATAACGATGGTGATGCTGCTGCTTCTGCCGGTGACGCTGATGGTGATGATGATGCCGCTGATGATGTTGATGATGACTATGATGATGGTGATGATGACGATTATGATGATGATGATGATGATTATGATGATGATGATAATGATGATGATGATGATGATGATGATGATGATGATGATGATGTCAATGATGATCATGATGATATGGATGGCGATGCCGATGCTAATGTGGATGCCGATGCTGTCTATCATGCTGATGCTGATATTGATGCTTCCGATGCTGCTGATGATGAGGATGAGGATGAGGATAAGGATGATGGTGATGATTATCATGATGGTGATGGTGGTGAAGGTGGCGATGATGATGATGATGATGATGATGAAGATGAAGATGAAGATGAAGATGAAGATACTGATGATGATGATGATGATGATGATGATGAGTATGATGATGATGATGATGAGGATGAGGATGAGGATGAGGATGAGGATGATGATGATGCTGATTATCATGATGATGGTGGTGGTGGTGATGAAGATGCTGATGATACTGATGAAAATTCTGATGATGGTGATGATGATGATGATCATCATCATCATCTTCCTCGCTAACTACTCTGCTCCTCACGCCTCTCGTCTACCCACTGTTGTTTGCTGCTCCTCAGCCTCCGCCATCTTCCCTCCTCCTCCTCCTCCTCCTTCTCCTCTGTTTCCCCCCTGTTAGTGTTGACTGTAGTTATCTTTCTCTCGACTGCCTATGCCGTGCATGCATTCCTTTCTGTTCTATTGCTCATTTTTGTGACCTCCACCTTCCGTTCTCACCAATGGTCCTGCTCACTCTCTTCCTCCTCCCCGTCTCCCGATCCCTTCTTGCAAGTCTCCCCCTTCTCTTTCTCCTTCCCCTTCCCTCTCTTCCCCCTCTCCTCCACTCTCTCCATCCTCGCGCTCCTCACCTTCCCCTCCCCCCCTCTTCCTTCATTTTCCCCTCCCAGATTTGTGCCGATCCGAGGCCCTGCGTACGTTTGCACTCGCAGGGAGGCCTGAAGGGCCCGAGTGGGTGCTGCTGCTGCTGCGGACTCATCTCCCCAAGCGCAGCGCCTTGTCCTCGTCCTGCTTCTACAGGTCACATCCTTCCTTTCCCTCCTGCCTCTCCTTGCCTCTCCCTCCATGCTTCCTCTCCCCCCCCCCGCTCTTCCTTCCTCCTGGTCGTTCCCGCTCCCTGCCCCTTCCCCCCTCTTCCCCTCCTCCCCCCTCCTCGGACGCAGGAGCTCAAGGCCGCCATCCTGAAGGCGGCCAACAAGCCCTCGGTGCCCAAGCCGCCCAGGCCAGAGGTGGAGGCGCCCCGGCCAGCGCGAGGAGGAGTCCGGGGGGGGGGCTTCCCTCGGGGCCCTGGGACCTGAGGCAGGTCCACACAGGCGGGCCATCCCGTCCTGGGGGGCAGCGGATGCTGCCGCGTGGACGCACCGCTGCCTGGCGATTGGCAACCTCACATTTTTAAACCCCCTCCATCACAGGCCCCAGACACGGTGGAGGGGCAGGATTGGTGTCGGCGGACTCGCGAGCCCACCACTAGCAGCAGCGGGGGGGGGGCTGGGGAGGTGGTCTACAGCGAAGATATTCAAAATTGGGAGCAGCTTAGGTCTGGAAGGGACTCGCTGTTCCTCGGGGCATTCCGTGGCTGCTTCTCTCTGGCGCCCCTCTTGTCCACGCATAGGCGCTGGCGGGGCCAAGAGGGGGCTCAGTTCGGTATCGTTTAACCGATCCCCATCCCCATCCTCCCTCCTCCTCCTCCTCCTCCTCCTCCCTCCTCCTCCTCCTCCTCCTCCTCCTCCTCCTCCTCCTCCTCCCTCCCTCCCTCTCCTCCGTCCCTCCTCCTCCCCTCCTCCCTCCTCCTCCTCCTCCTCCTCCTCTCCTCCTCCTCTCCTCCTCCTCCTCCTCCTCCTCCATTCCCATTCCCATCCCCTTCGAGACCCCCACCAAATTACCACCCCAGTTGGGAGTGCACCCCTCGAAGCCCGAAGGGAACGTCCTACATATCCTTGTTTAGCGGCGGCAAATCGGCCAGCGGGGCCCAGGCCACGCCGCTCGGGGTGGGGATCGGTCAAATGATATTCGTCCGTTCCTTATCTGGCGCTCCTTATTTCAGCTGCCCGACTGCAGGTGGCCGTTCTATTATCGGTGGCCGAGCGCGGAACCCATCGCGCAGCCAGAAGCCGGCCGTTCCTTACCCGGGCGGCCGAGCCCAGCACCCAGGGCGCAGCCAGCAGCGGGCCATTCTGCTCCAGGCTGCCGAGCGCGCAGCTGATGGCGCAGCAGGTCGCAGGCACCTTTTCGCCTCAGCGGCCGAGCGTGCAACCGACGGCGCAACCGAGCGCACGACGCTTCCTTCTCTGCGGCCGCAGGCGGAACCTGTGGCTGAAAGCCAGTCGCACGCCTGCTTGTGCTCGGCGGCCGAGCGCGCAGTCTGTGGCGCAACAGGCTGCAGGCAGTTTCGTTCTCGGTCGGGGAAGGGGGAAGAGGGCAGGCACTGGAAGGAACAAGGCACACGCAGCTGAGAGGAAGGCGAACACGACGACGACGACGACGACGGCGACCACGACGGCCACAACGACCACGACCAGACTGAGGCCGGCGACGACCAGACCGACAGCCGACGGGGACCAGCGAACTGGGTGGACCTTGCAATTTCTACGTGGCTGCGCCCGATCGGTGTCCGTTTGGGCTCGCCGCGGGGCCCAAGCGGCGAGCTGTCTTACAGCTGTTCACATGTAGCGTCCCGCGGTGCTCCACCACGAGAGGCATTCCCAGAAAGGGCCTCGCCTTCGCTTCCTCGGCGTAGTGGGGCGGGGGCGATCAACAGGGGGGCAGCGAGGGCTGCAGGAGAGGGGTCGGGCCCCTCAAGGGGCTCTTTCGGGCCCAAACGGGAGGCCTTCGGGGCTTGAAGAGGGGCATCGTCCCCCCCCCCCCCCCCCGCCCTCATTGATCGTCTCCCATCAATCCGCGCCCCAGTCTCACGGCGCTTTCATTAAGTCGGGCCTGCCCCTCTACAGGAGGAATTTTCCAAAATATTATAGAACATACTCTGGGGACGATATTTTGGCCATGTTTGAAAATGTCGAAGGATCGTTTAATGATTTTCATTTTTCGTCCCAAATCCGATATCCTTTTGTAGGGGGACATGCCCGAGCCAACGCTTTCACCACGTCACCTCTTTGGGTCTGGGGAAGGGCCGGCACCGGGACGATATATCCCGTATGACGCCTCAGGCGGCGTCCTCCCTGACCTCAGGGGCTCCGTCGGAGGATCCGCAGGAGCCTTCGGTGGCCTCCGCTGCAGCACTCGGGTTCGGGCATGTGGTTAAGTCGGGCATGTCCCTCTACAGGGGGTGTATTCAAGAAGCAGTCAAAAAATAGTCTGGGCACGATTTCTCTAGTGTGTGTTACCATGTTTGAGTATTTTTGGACTATGTCTTATTTTGTCGTCCAAAATCCGCATGTAGGGGGACATGCCCGACCTGAGCACATGGGTCCTCTGCAAAGGAGGTCTCTAAAACGAGCGCAATCGCTCGTGCGGGATGCGCGCGTCGAACAAATCAGCACGTGGTTGCCACGGTCCATGCTTCACATGATAAACTATTGCATGTTGTACGAAAGACCACATTTGCCAATAACCAAGACACAGATGCCTGCATGAGAAGAGGACACAGGCTATCATGGTCGTTGGCAAGTTGGGGAAGCGACATCCTGGCCTGCAAGGTCAGATCGGGTCGTTGTGTGTTTTTTTGGCGCTGCAGGATTCGGGCCTTTCTCTGGGGCTATTGAGGGGGTGGTCTGTCTGAGCTTCTTCAGGTAATCCTGCACTGCAGTCTTTTGTTGTGCCGCCGTCTGGAAAAAATTGGTGCCGAGGGTTGTTGGATGTCATGGTTTTTTTTCTGGAGGGCTCCGAAAGATGCGCTGGCGCCTGCGGGGTGCGTCGCAGGCCCTTCAATCTGTGATAGTGCCGGCTTTCAGTCGGGCCTGTCCCTCTACAGGGGGAAAATATTCAAAAGTAGTCAAAAATTGTCAGGGGGCGATGTTTGGATTATTTTTGTATATGTTTGGGGTATTTGTTTTGCTATGTTTCGCTTTCCGTTTGAAATTTCCCTCTGGGGGGACACGCCCGATGTAATGCCGGCTCCAGCCGGCCCGTCTGCGGGCTTCCGGGTCCTGCCGCCGAGCTTCCCAGCAGCCCTCTGGGAGCCTCCCGGCCCCGAGATCCGACTCCTCCCTCCTCCCTCCTCCCTCCTCCCTCCTCCCTCCTCCCTCCTCCCTCCTCCTTCTCCTCCCTCCTCCCTCCTCCTTCTCCTCCCTCCTCCTCCTCCGCCTCCTCCTCCTCAACCTCTTCCTCCTCCTCCTCCTCCTCCTCCTCCTCCGCCTTCGCCTCCTCCTCCTCATCGCGAAGCAAAATGCAACACTGCCCCTTTTGACCGCATCTCTGCGGCGTCTTTCGACCTGGACCCATTCGGGCGGGGCCAGGACGAGGCTCAGAGCGTTCCGGAGCGAGGACGAGAGCGTTCCGTGGCGCTCCGAGAAATCCGCGGCGACGGAGACATCCTCCATAGCCGCTTTGTCTTGCCAACCCGTGAGGGCCCTCCCCCGATCTTACCCTCGTCCTGGCTTTTGATCTATCCTCCCCCGATGTCATCCTCGTCTTGGCCTTGTTTTGCCACCCCGTGAGGGCCCTCCTCAGATTTGATCCTCGTCCTGGCTTATGATCTCTCCTTCCTTGATGTTATCCTCGTCCTGGCTTTGTCTTGCCAACCCGTGAGGGCCCTCTCCCGATTTTACCCTCGTCCTGGCTTTTGATCGATCCTCTCCCGATGTTATCCTCGACCTGGCTTTGTCTTGCCAATCCGAGAGGGCCCTCCCAAAATTTTACCCTCGTCCTGGCTTTTGATATATCCTCCCCCGATGTTATCCTTGTCCTGGCTTTGTCTTGCCAATCCGTGAGGGCCCTCCCCCGATTTTACCCTCGTCCTGGCTTTTGATCTATCCTCCCCCGATGTTGTCCTTGTCCTGGCTTCGTCTCATGCCAATCCGTGAGGGCCCTCCCCCAAAGTTACCAACGTCCTGGCTTTCGATCTATCCTCCCCCGATGTTATCCTTGTCCTGGCTTCGTCACATGCCAGCCCGTGAGGTCCCCGGGGCCCGACTCCGGGCGAGCTGGGCAGGCGGGTGGAACAAATGCGGTGCCCGGATCTCTGGGATGGCCACCATCCTCCAGGCCTCCTCGAGGGGTCGGAGTAGATAGGGTCGGAGGATCGCGCCGCATCGCCGATGCATCGCCGATGCATCGCCGATGCATCGCCGATGCGGCTTGATGTGGAGCACGATTTTCTTCACGTCGACGTCGCCGATGCATCGCCCACGTCGACGGTGCATCGCCGGTGCATCGCCGATGCATCTGTATCGGCGATGCGGCGCGATTCTGCCATCCCATCTACTCCGACCCTATCCAGGCGGCCTCTAATCCCCAACCCCTGACGCCGTGCGCTTTGGTCGCAAAGGAGACGCCCAGAGGCCTCGACCTCGTCCTCAGGACCTGTTTTTCATCCCGAGTTGTTCTTTGGAGGCTGATTTTTGTTGTTCCCGTTTTTTTGTTTTTTCTTTCTAAGAGATGTAGCGTTTTTCCACGACGCCAGGGGGTCTGGGCTGGGTGCACCCGGGATCCGCCCGATGGTTCCGCAGACGTCTCCCCAGGGCTTGGTGCGCACAGGGGAGGCTCCTCCTCCTCCTCCTCCTCCTCCTCCTCCTCCTCCTCCTCCTCCTCCTCCTCCTCCTCCTCCTCCTCCTCCCTCCTTCCTCCCCTCCTCCTCCTCCTCCTCCTCCTCCTCCTCCTCGTCCTCCTCCTCCTTCTCCTCGTCCTCCTCCTCCTCGTCCTCCTCCTCCTCCTCGTCCTCACACACCACCGCGCGCAGAATGATGCGCTCCGCCCTGCCAAGTTCTCAGCAGTGTCGGTGTCGGGGGGGGGGCAGTGAGGACTGTGAAGGAAGGAGACACTTCGGGCTGAGAAGGTGGTCTCTTAGACCCTTCAATGGTTGTTCCTGTAGTGCTTCTCGTGCACCCATGCGCACAGTGCTTCGATTTTCATTTAGCATTCCGTAAGAGCGCCCGTAGTGCCGACGCACTGCAGCGGTGGAGTCTCGTATTGCTCGGAGGAGGGGCCAGTTAGGACAACGGTAGCTCTCCTGCCAGGCTCACATCCGCTGAAGACCGCCCCCACAGACCCCTCCCGGGGTCCCTTCTGAGCCGTCCTTCGGGGCTGGGCCCAGCCTGCAGTGGCGAGAGGCCTCCAGGAGGGCCGCGAGAAGGACGAAACGCGGGCGGGGGCCGCCGTTGTCTCGACCGGCCCTCCTCTGTAGTGTCGCAGGCCAAGGGGTTGATACCAACACCAATATCGGCGGTGGGGTTCCATCGAGGGAAGAAGATCCCGATCTCGGCGGTGGTAGTCATATCTTGGTGTCCAAGGTGACCGAACTATTTCCACCGACGCCACAATCGAGGATTACCTTCCCCCTGTGGAGGCAACCCCCTGTGTTGGTGTTGGTGCCAATTTCCAGCCCTCCAATATTGCGTCGCTCGAGCGCGCCTGCGCACCACCTCCGCCCCTCTCCTTCCCGGAAGGCCCTGCTCGCGCTGTGCGGCTGCATCCGCAAGCTGGTCGGGGCAGCGGGGGCGGGCGGCGAAGCGGCAGAGCAGCGCGAGTGGGACGGGCGCCGGGGCGAGGGGGAGGAGGAGGGCAGGCAGGATGGGGGAGAGGAGGATGAGGAAGAGGACAAGGACGAGGAGGAGGAGGAGGAGGAAAAGAAGGAGGAGGAGGAGGAAAAGAAGGAGGATGAGGAGGAGGAGGAGGAGGAGGAGGAGGAGGACGAGGAGGAGGAGCAGCAGGAGGAGAAAAAGAAAAGGAGGAGGAGCAGGAGAAGGAAGAGGAGGAGGAGGAAGAGGAAGAGGAAGAAAAGGAGGAAGAGGAGGAGGAGGAGATGGAGGAGGAGGAGGGGGATGAATACCAATATTAAGAATACCCAACATATCAGTAGTATCAGTAAGAGTGAGAATGATGAAACTAATAGTAATACTAACAATGATAATAACAATCCTAATCATTTAACACTAATAATATTTATTATACTAATATTAATAATAGTACTAATACTGATAATAAGATTAATACGAATAGTAATAATAAGAATAACCATAGTAATAATCTTAATGATAGTAACCATACCAGTATTAGTAATACAACAACGACTACTACTGCTACTACTACTACTACTACTACCACTACTACTACTACCACTACCACTACTACTACTACTACTACTACTACTACTACTACCACCACCACCACTACTACTACTACTACTACTACTACTACTACTACTACTACTACTACTACTACTACTACTGATAATAATAATCATTCGTATAATAATAGTATCAATATTAAGAATGATAGTACTAGTAATAACCATTTATAATTAAAAATAGTAGTTTCTAAGAGGAGGAAAGGGGGATGAGGAGGAGGAGAAGGAGGAGGAGGAGAAGGAGGGGGAGGAGGAGGAGGAGGAGGAAGAGGAGGAGGAGGAGGAGTGGGGGGAGGAGGAGGAGGATGAGGTGGGGAAGGATGAAGAGCAGCAGGTGGAGGAGGCGGAGGAGGAGGAAGGCAAGCAAGAGGAGGAGGAGGAGGAGGACGAGGAGGAGGTTTCGTTGCCATTTTGGTTCATGTGGGAGCAGGCCCCATCTCGAGCGGGCAGCACTTTTTCGAGCGATCCAGCGTGTCATGCGCTGGCGGCATTATCCTCATTGCTTGCTTCTCGCCTCTCGTGCCCTTGCGTGCTGGAATGTGTGGATTCGTGGGGGCTATCACGTTGTGTGCTAGCGCAAAAGGGCAAGTAATGCTCGAAGCAAATGATCAGCAGGTGGCCGCGGCTTGGTTCTGATTAAGGTCGCAGTCGCTCTCGCATTCGGGAGCCTACGGGTCCTGAAGACGAAGTACAAGGTACCGAGGAAACGCTTGCTCCCGTGCTCAGGGGGGGGGGGCGGTATTGGCGGTTTTTCTTCATCTGGGCCCCCGCCTGGACATCCTGATGAGCTCCGCTCCTACGTTGGCAGCACGCGGAATGAGGTCATGGCCGCCATCGGCACTATTCAATCCAGTGTGACCTCACTCTCTCGCACATTTGCACATCACGCCCCGGGAGTGGACAGACAAACGGAGACCCGCATGCGCAACGTTGAACACAAGGTTGCCTCCCACGGTGGACGACTCAACTGCTTGGAAGACCAGATCAAGCACCTGCAGGCCCAGTAACACACCGTCAAGACGGAGCCGCCCCCCAGTCAAGTTCGAGTTGCCGAACTCGTTCGACAGGTCTGCGGACCCGACCGTTTTCGTAATTAGTACGCTCGCGTGAGTTCGTCAGTGCGGATGCCATACGTGAAGCAATTTCCCCTTGAATGCAGGGCGCCAACTTGGACGTGGACGACTTCGGGGTACCAGTATCGGCGGAAGGACCTGCAGCAAAAAGGCACATCATTCAGTTCACAGGTCGGCCCCATCTCGCTGCTCGTGCAGTTCGACGCGCTATGTCCGCCATGCGCCTTCGTTGCGGATCGTGGCGCAAATTTTTCGCGCTGCGCCCGCTGGTGGCCGCGCAGACTTCTCTCTCTCTCTCTCTCTCTCTCTCTCTCGGCGGACAAGAGCCGCGCGATTCGCCGTGAGTTGGGGATCAAGGTCATCAGACGTGAGTTCGAAGCGGCCTAACCTGACAAGAGGTTCTATGTGGACAAAGACCGCGGCGAGACTTTACCTTCTTGGAAGAAGCTCTGACGGTACAAGCTACTCAAGATGCCGTTTGGGGAGATCTTTTGGGACGTTTGATCGAGATCCAGATGGCCGACCCCGCCTGCATCTACGCGCCGAATGACACGATGAGCATGATCGATCGGGTCTTCGCTTCCATGCCTGGATGGGCGATTCGGCAATTCAATGCATGTGGGGTCACCCAGGGTCTTTTCGATGTTGTGAAACCTCGAAAGCTCTCTGGCCATGCTGCCGCCGCGGTTGACTTCCACCCTGTCCCTCCTGAACATCGAGAAGAGCGACCCATCGATCGAGACCTGTTTGACACCCCCGGGCATCTTCGGTTTGCGCGGGCCTACCTCGAAGGAGCCGACCTCGAGGACATTTCGCCGCCCGTGCGCCATGTCTGGTTTAAGATGCCGACGGAAGGGCCCATTTCGCGCCGGGAATGCCGTCTGATTCGATCCTTGGGCAAATCATCTCGCGTCGATCGGTTGCTCGAGCCGCTTGGATGCAACATGTGAAAATTGGGGGAAAGTCGACGCATTCCTGTTATCTCCCGCAACAGCGTCGTCCCTGGGGCTCAGCGATGACGGCGCTCTCTTTGGTGGGCCCTGGGGCTTTTTCCGATCTGATCGACCCCCTGGCGGAGAGCGGCCGCTTTGCAAATGCGAAACGCCTCGGGGGAAAAAGCCATATCAGCTAGATCTGAGGGACCTGAACGCGCGCGCCTTCGCCCGCGTCTCCGTGGGCCCCAGGGAACGGCGATGATTTGGGCACCTCTCGATCGCAGATTGCGTGGGCGAGGTCTCCGCAGAAGTGGCCAACTATTGTCCGACCCTTTGGACATGGCCAACGCGATCTACCAGCATTGGAGCGCTGGTTTTGCCGGGAAATCGACGCCAGCGCCTCTGGCTCGGGCGCGCATCCAGATATTCACATCGCATCTAGACCTCGGTGATGCACGCCCCCCATCGCGCAATCTGCTTTGTTCGATCCCGCGCAGGTAAAGCCGCGGCGCCCCTGGCCGGGACGGCGCCCCCTGCGCGGCCTGGCAACGGACTCGACGAGCATCGCAAGTTTTATCTGACTGAAATGATGTTCTGGCTCTTGGGCGGTGGACAGGCACCCTGGGGCTTCAATCGCCCCTCGGGCGTCTACGCCCCGAAAAGCGAGGAGGAGGGGGATCGCGATGGAGGAGGAGGCGCCCGAGATTGAGACAAGCTTCGAGCCCCTCGGATTGAAGAATACCGACAACAAGGTGATCGCCGCCACGATCGATTCCCCCGCATCCAGGGCATGGGTCTCAGTGGCCAACCGGCCCCAAAGGAGCTTCATCCAAGGGCGGCAATTCGGGGTCAACATCAGCGAATTGGATGCCGGATGCCATGGCTAGGTGCTACTGAATGATACCATCTGCAGGTGCGGACCTGCCTCTTTTCGCGGCGTTAGATTTCGCCCGGGCTTTCCCGTCTGTCTCGCATCGGTAGATGCATCTCGCCCTCTCCGAGCTGGCCCGCCCGACCCCGCTGTTTGACTGCGTCAGATTTCTTTAGCATGGAGTTTCGTGACTCTCGGAATTCGGAGGCGAACAGATGTTGGCGCTCCCAATCCTTGCGGGAACCATCCAAGGGTGCCCTGCATCTGGGGCGAACTTTGCGATTTGCATCGGGCAGATCGAAACCGCGATCGAAGTCCAGCACCGCGGCATGGTTCGTCTGTGTGCCGAGGATATTGGCATGGCCATTTTCAAGCTGCAGTACCTGAAGCAGCTCTCGCGTATCTCCGATCTCGCCGCCAAGCTTGCTGCTCTACTACTGAATGCGAAGAAATGCCAAATCCTTCTCCTGGCGGGGCCCTGTCCGGAGGCTCCCAAAAAACCGACCGGGTGAAGTTAAAAGCGCTTGCCCCCTCCTGGGCCGACTTCCAAATCTTGGAGATCCTGAACTATTTGGGAATGCCCCTTGGTCCTGAAGCAGAGCAGCACTGCTGGATAGGCCCGCTGCGCAAATGTCGCCGTCGGTCGTTCGAGCACGCTGGAGTTGGCTCCTCGAATGCGATATCTGCCAACCTGTGCGCCTCTCGCGTCACCCTTGTCATGCCCTATGTTGCTCAGTTCCCGCCGGCGCCGAGAGATCTGCCGCGCTTCGAGTCAGCGATGCTCCCGCGGGTCTCCCGCATGCCATGCTCTGGGTTGAGTCAGGGAGCTTGGTACGAATGGCAGGAGTGTGGGTGACCTCAGATCTCGCCGATGCCAGCTACTTGTCTTGCAGCCCAGTTCAGAGAATGGAGAGGGCCACTCACGACGTTGCACACTGCTCCAGTTCGGCACCGTCCATACGTGTCGGTTCTTCGCGGAGACCTCTCGCCTGATTTCTGGAAGACCCGCGCCTTGTACCAGCGTGTGTCCGACGCGATCGAGGGCGCGCATGTGCCTGCGAAGGCGCGAGAACAGCGTCGTCCTGCCTTCCTTGAGGCCTGTGCTGAACACCAGCGCCACACCGTGAGCCCCATGAGAAAACGCGCCCGAAAAATCAGCGTCTCCTAGTGCACAGTATCTCGAAGGCCGTGTATCCCGCCTCTCTTGGGAACTTGTTATCCGCTCGTCTCTGTGAGCTGCTCCCGTCTGAAAGGGCTCGCATCCTCACCGTGGACTGGCTTGTGGTCAGTGTTACCCTTGCCTCCCTCCCTGTCGCGCTCTCGTCGGCCGCGGCTAGGACGCCCTCGAAAAGCTTGCTAACGCGGCGTAGGCTTCAACAGACTGACAATTCGAAATGCCTTCTGCGGGTGTCCCCCAGAGGACGGTGGTGAAGATTCGTTTGCCCATTACTGGGGCTGACCGTCTTTTTTCCTGCTTTTGGAGTCCGTTGCGGGTCCTCTCGGTCCTCGTCCTCTCGAGCGTTTCGGAATTTTGACACCCGCGGAATCCTCCCTGAATATCCCCGCTTGTGCTTATTTTTGTACAACGGACTAAGACTGAAATCTCGTCGATTCGGCAGTCGACCTTTAACCCTGCAGGGTTCCCAACGTGCGATCCGTGCCGTGAGGGCGCAGCTCAGGCGATGAGGGATGAACTCGCTGCGCGGCCCACGCCGCAAGAGGAGGAGGAGGAGGAGGCGGAGGAGATGGAGGAGGAGGAGGAGGAGGAGGAGGAGGAGGAGGAGGAGGAGGAGGAGGAGAAGGGGGAGGAGAAGGAGGAGGAGGACAGGGAGAAAGAGGTTTCTCGAAGATGAGGGGCAACAGGAGCCCGAGGCCAATGTTTTGTCCACTGCGTCCCACCGCCTTGCACGCGCCGCGCCCCCTCCCCCCCCCCCCCCCCGGAGCGCGATCTCCCCCCTCCCACGCGCCTTGCGAAGGGGAGCCCACCCGCACCCCCGCGCGATCCACCCCTTACGTTTCCTCCTCCTCCTCCCCCTCCTCCTTCTCCATTCCTCCATTTCTCCATTCCCCTATTCCTCGATTCCCCAATTCCTCCTCCTCCTCCTCCTCCTCCTTGCGTCTTTTGCTATGTGTTGACTCTTCTTCGGCGGCGCGCCAACATGCTACTACTATGTGCGCGTCGCCCCCCAAGGGGCCACGCGCGCGCCGAGAAATCTTGCAGTGCGTGCGTCGGGGCGGGCGGTTTCGGGCCACACCGTCGGGACCCGATGTGCTACAATATGGGTGTAGTGCGTGCTCGGGTCGGACGCGCGCCTCCAAGGAGGACGCATGGAATTAGTATCTTTCTGCGCGTCCCATGTCTGATTTTGATCGCAGGGGCTCAGCGTCGGCAGGTGAGCAGCACAGCGCTTGCGACTTGCAGCAGTCATGCAGCAGCCGCCCAGTGAAAGAAGGGCATCCCGCCCATTAGGGTGTGTGACTACCCCCGCGTGGGCATAAAGCAGCAGCGCTGGGCTGTCATGCGGAGTGGGAATGTGGAGCGCACTGATAAGTAGTAGCACAACCCTCATCAAGAATGTGAGGTACGCCTAACCAGGGGCGCAGGGCATTCGTCCATGGTAATTTGCGGCTGTATATGCTGGGTGGGCTAGGTCTGCGTAATCATTGTTTGGGCACACGCGCATTTCGACATACACTGTAGCAAAAGCCACACTACTGGTCATCAGAATCCTTGAGGGAGCCGTGCCGAGGTAGCCTCGAGGATTAGGGAACGCAACGGGATGTTCACATGGAGGGGCGGTAAAAATTACGTAGCACCCCGCAATTGCGAATAAGAGTGAGGGGGCGGGCGCGGGCGACGCGGGCGTCGTCTAGCCGGCGGACCTCGTGGCCCCCACCTTCCCTGTCGATGGTGCTCTCCTCCTCCTCATCCTCCTCCTCCTCCTCCTCCTCATCCTCTTCCTCGTCCTCGTCCTCGTCCTCATCGTCATCGTCCTCCTCCTCCTCCACCTCGTCCTCCTCCTCCTCCTCTTCTTCCTCGTCCTCCCTCTCCCCCCCTCGTCCTTCCATCACCGTCCTCCCCCCTCATTGGCCTCCATCATCGTCCTCCCATTGTCGTCATCATCATCATCCTCCCCCTCCTCCCTTTCCTCCCCCTTCTCCCCCCTCCTCGTCCTCTTCCTCCCCCTCCTCCCCTCCCGCTCCTCGTCCTCCTCCTCCTCCCCTCCTCCTCCTCCTCCTCCCCTCCTCCTCCTCCTCCTCCTCCTCTTTCTCCACATTCTCCATACATCCTCTCTTCTTCCGCGTCCTCCTCGTCCCCTTTTTACTCCTCCTGCCTCCCCCTCCTTTTCCCAAGATAACGGCAACGCAATCCTTTTTTTCATTTTATGCTCCCCGACTTCTCTGATCAAGGCAACTCGCCAGGGCAAAGTTGCTGGACGGGCTGGTGTGGATGCGCGGGGCTTGAAGAGGTCGTCGCGGGCTCAGACGGCATGCAAAAATCCGCCGCCGCGCTTGTGCGGCATTAGTTTGTTCAGTGAACGTGGTTTGGGTCGCGGGTGGGTCGCGGGTTCTCCACCTCCGCCTGGAAGGAATGCAACAGCAGCCCGCCGCAGGCGCCGAAAAAATTGGTTTGTACACTGAACGTGGTTTGGGTCGCGTGTGGGCCGCGGGTGCTCCACCGGGAACGAATGCAAAAGATGCCCGCCGCAGGCGCCGAAAACAATGGTATGTACCCTGAACGTGGTCGCGGGTGGGCCGCGGGCTCTCCACCTGAAACGAATGCAAAAGATGCCCGCCGCAGGTGCCGAAAAATGTGGTTTGTACCCTGAACGTGGTTTGGGTCGAAGGTGGGTCGCGGGTGGGTCGCGGGCTTTCCACCTGGAAGGAATGCAAAAAAAACCGCCGCAGGCGCCGAAAATGGTGGTTTGTACCTTGAACGTGGTTTGGGTCGAAGGTGGGTCGCGGGTGGGTCGCGGGGTGGGTCGCGGGTGGGTCGCGGGTGGGTCGCGGGTGGGTCGCGGGTGGGTCGCGGGTGGGTCGCGGGGTGGGCCGCGGGCGGGTCGCGGGGTGGGTCGCGGGTGGGTCGCGGGTGGATCGCGGGGTGGGTCGCCGGGGTGGGTCGCGGGGTGGGTCGCGGGTGGGTCGCGGGTGGGTGGCGGGTTGCGGGGGACGACGACAACAAACAACAACAAACAACAACAAACAACAACAAACAACAACAAACAACAGCAACAACAACAACAACAGCAACAACAACAACAACAACAACAACAACCACAACCACAACCACAACCACAACAACAACAACAACAACAACAACAACAACAACAACAACAACAACAACAACAAACATCAACAAACATCAACAAACAACAACAACACGAATCCGCACCGCGGAATCCCATTTCAGCCACGCACCCAGGGACAGTGAATGACCGTTCGGCCCCGTCACTCTGACATAACAGTATGAATCGATAAGCTGGCTCTCAGGCTAGCGACTGGCAGGCTGTACTTCAAATATTCAGAAACCGTGATCACGCTGAG
The DNA here is from genome assembly GCA_963575745.1 of Prorocentrum cordatum. Lineage (NCBI taxonomy): Eukaryota > Dinophyceae > Prorocentrales > Prorocentraceae > Prorocentrum > Prorocentrum cordatum. The sequence goes on from CAUYUJ010004236.1 coordinate 21,104, forward strand.
TGGTTGCCATTCTGCCTGATAGTGCCCTCGTCGTCGTCGACCTCCTCCTCCTCCTCCTCCTCCTCCTCCTCCTCCTCCTCCTCATCCTCATCCTCATCCTCATCCTCATCCTCATCCTCATCCTCCTCCGCAGGTCCCGAAAGGTCACCCATTTGCACCAATACATGTCTGGTCGGGACTTTCCTGGGCCTCAGGATGGTTTGTGAACCTCCCCCTTGGCCTGAGCCGGGAGGGCATACGCGCAATGCCAGGGCCCAGGTTAGCCCTGGCCAGGCCTGGTGGTGTGCAGTTACCTCTCGGCGTATGCTTGGTACAGCAGGTTCGCGCCGACTCGACCCAGCGGGAAACCCAGCGTGGGCGTTTCAGGTTGAACGCTGCAGGCTGGGCCCCGATTTTGTCGATATCCAGCGATCTGCACTATCGGAAATCCGAGGTCTTCGAGGGTTGAACGATGCACGAAGTGTCATAACCAACGCCGAAATCGCCAAGACACGGAACTGCCGTAGTACCTTCGTTATCGTCCTCGCGTTGTTGCTCCTCCTCCTCCTCCTCCTCCTCTTCCTTCTCAGCCTGATCCCCCTCCTCCTACTGTTCGGATGCATCTCCTGGGAGGTCATATTCTCACTTTGCCCTGGTCCGAAATCCGGCTCAATCCCGCTCGATCCGGTTCAATCCCGCTGAACCCTTCTCAATCTGGTTTCATCCCGCTCAGTCCGAGGCCCGATCCGGCACAACAGCCCCCCAATGGGGCTTCCTCCTCAAAAATCCTCCCGACGAGGACCTCCCAGTAGCTGCCTCCCGAAGCACTGTTGGCTCCAGGGCTGCCGGAGAGGCGCCCCCGGAGGGCGTCGGAGTCTACGTGCCGCTGGGGCTCGAGCTCGGTGAAGCGTGGGGCGTTCGCTCTGGGCGCGGCGGGGCGCAGGATCTGCGCGGACGGTGTGCATTTTTTGGGGGGCCACATGCGAACCCTCCCCCTCAGAAATCGTGGGGGGTGGGGGCAGGGTTCGCACGTGGCCCCCTGTTTTTTCCGGCGAGGACCCTCGGGGAGCACTTCGGGCCATCCCGCGAGACGAAAGCACCCACGAAAAATCGAGGCATGCGCGGGGCAGGGACGCCCGAGCGATGGCAGGCACAGCGTGAGAGAGCCCTGTGGGGGATGGGGGCAGGCCGCCGAGCAGCCCCTCTTCCGGGACGTCGCCGAGGCGTGGCTCTTTGCAGCTGCCGCCGCTCGCCACGCCTACGGGTGGTGTCCTCCTCCTCCTCCCTCCTCCTCCTCCTCCTCCTCCTCCTCTCCTCCTCCTCCTCCTCCTCCTCCTCCTCCTCCTCCTCCTCCTCCCCCTCCCCCTCCCCCTCCCTCCTCCTCCCTCCTCCTCCTCCTCCTCCTCCTCCCCTCCTCCTCCTCCTCCTCCGCCTCCTCCTCCTCCTCCTCCTCCTCCTCCTCCTCCTCCTCCTCCTCCTCCTCCTCCTCCTCCTCCTCCTCCTCCTCCTCCCCTCCTCCTCCTCCTCCCTCCTCCTCCTCCCCCTCCCCCTCCCCCTCCTCCTCCCCTCCTCCTCCTCTCCTCCCCTCCTCCTCCTCCTCCTCCTCCCTCCTCCTCCTCCTCCTCCTTCCTCCTCCTCCTCCTCCTCCTCCTCCTCCCCTCCTCCTCCTCCTCCTCCTCCTCCTCCCCCTCCCCCTCCCCCTCCTCCTCCTCCCTCCTCCTCCTCCTCCTCCTCCTCCTCCTCCTCCTCCTCCTCCTCCTCCTCCTCCTCCTCCTCCTCCTCCTCCTCCTCCTCCTCCTCCTCCCCCTCCGTTCCTCCTCCTCCTCCTCCTCCCCTCCTCCTCCTCCTCCTCCTCCTCGGGCCGGACGAAAGGGGGGGACTGGGAAAGGGGGGGTACGAAATCTGCTGCATGCAGCTGGTGTCGGCCCCGCCGAGGGGCCCATTCCTCGATACATAGCCGCCTCTGGCGCCAGGAGGCGCCAGGAAAATCAGCTAATTTAATGTGAGCTGATTCTCAAACCCCCCTTTTGCTATCCCCCCCTTTCGCCCGACCCGACAGACGTGCGTCGTCCTGATTTTGGTCGGCGCGGCGTCTACCAGCCTCGAGCGTATCCCTATCCCTAAGATTGACACGGCCAAAGGCGATGACAATCTTGGGGATTCGCCCTCAAAACATAAGGGAATCCCTAAGATTGGCATCGTGATGAGGAGGTGCCCAGCATAGGGATAGGGATATGCTCCAGGCTGGTAAGGCGTCCCTGGAAGTCCCGACCCTCTCCCCGGGAGCGGCTCTCCATCCCGAATCTTTTTGTTGACGGTCCCGAGGCCCAGCGAGGGCCCTCCGAGGCTGGAAGCTGGCAAAAGCCTCGCGTCCTGATTTTCAAACGACGCGATCATGTCTGGGGTCTGATGTGATGAATGACCTGCGCGCTGCTTTGGGAGCCTTTGCCATGCCTGCTCGCAGAGGCCGCCCACCTTGCTGCGCAGCGTCCGCCCACATAGGTGTAAGTCGGGCCTGTCCCTCTACAGCAAGAATCTTCAAAAGTAGTAAAAAACAGTCAGGGGACGATGTTTCTAGTCTTTTCGGGCATTTTGGGAGCATCTCTTGACTACGTTTTATTTGTCGTCCAAAATCGGCCTGCAGGGGGACGCGCCAGACTTAACCATAGGTGCCTCTGCCCGTCGCAGTGCCTCTGCCGATCGTGCATCGGCTGCCCGCTGGCCCTCGGGACTTTGCCTCGTCGTCCCAGCACGTGCTGCTCAGGCTCGGACTCTGGGCATCGTCGTTCCACGGTTAGGTCGGGCCTGTCCCTCCACAGAAGAAATATTCCCAAATAGTATAACATAGTCTGGGGACGATGTTTTGTTTGACTATGCTTGAGCATTATTTGACAAGTTTTAACGTTTCGTCCAAAATCCCGCTGTGGGGGATTTGCCCGACCTAAGACTTGTCTCGTCATCGCAGCACATGCTGCACGGACGTTGGGCATCCTCGTCCTGCGGTCAGCCCGCACAGTAAGGACGGGCAACCTTCCCGAGGGCACCCGTGCATCCTTGCCCCTTCGCCCCATCCTCAGCGACTTTCGCTGGCCAGCCTTGTTCGAAGAACGCTCGCGTGGGCCTCCAAGGCCCTCTGCATCCTTGCCGCGCATCCTTACGATACGGGTCGGCGGTACTCGTGCTGGACACTGCCCGCCCTGTCCTCTTGCTTCCGCCGTGCTGCCCTCTGTACGATGCAGGCAGGCCAGCAGGGATAGAGAGGGACGAAGGAGGAGCGGAGGCGGCAGCACCGGCGTCAGCATCAACATCACGGCAGGGGCATGCGAGCAGGAGGAGAAGGATCAGGGGAGGAGGACGGAGTGGTCAAGAGGAGGAGGAGGAGGAGGAGGAGGAGGAGGAGGAGGAGGATGGGGAGAAGGAGGAGGAGGATGTGGTGGAGGAGGAGGAGGAGGAGGAGGAGGAGAGGGAGTGGCGGAGAGCAAGAACGAGGAGGAGGAGGGCCAGAGAGGATGTGGGGAAGGAGAGTACAAGCAAAGAAAAGAGGAGGCACAGGATGGTGTGGCGGAAGGGGAAGCGGAAGAGGACTAAAAGGGGAGGAGGAGGAGGAGGAGGAGGAGGAGGAGGAGGGAGGGAGGAGGAGGAGGAGGAGGAGGAGGGGGAGTGACTTCAGCTGGATGCCAGCACGATCGTCCCCAGGCCACGCCCCCCACAGACGTTGGAGGGTGCTGTCTTTTCAAAACTCGCTGATGGGCTTGTTTTCCACCACCACCATAAGTTGAAGGGGCAGGGGGTCCTCATTCTCCTCCTCCTCCTCCTCCTCCTCCTCCTCCTCCTCCTCTTCGTCCTCCTCCTCGTCGTCCTCCTCCTTCCCCCCTCCAACTTAGGGTGGTGGTGGTGGTGGAGAACAGGCCCATCACTCGCAATTCATTCTGGAGGACTTCCAAGTCACAGACTAGCAGTTTCGGCCGCTGCCGGTTTACATGGTGAAGTCGCCAGTTGGGAGTGTTGTCGCATGTTTGCTTGCCGCTGCTGTCTCGCACTGCGGCAGAGCATGTTGTATCCAGGCGTTGCCAAGACTTGGTGAAGACTTCTTCGCGCCTCTCATCGGCATCAGGCCGCATGGGGGGCCTGTATGCCGAAGTGGAGCCAGAGCGGAGGGGCGAGTTACTCTGTCTCGTGTGCGTCCTTGCTCTCTTCGCCGCCGGGCATTTGTCGCGCACAGTGTGGCAACTGTGATCTCATGACTCGTCCTGCCCCGCTTGCGCGTCGTACCCACATGTTTTGATGCCGCGATGGCGGGCTGCTGGGCAGGTGGAGGAGGTTGCAGTATCCGGGCGTCCGTTCCAGCAAGGGAAAGCCCAGGCTGAAAGTTTGAGGGGCGCATGTGCGCGTCGGGTGTCAGCACATCGATCCTGTCATCGCGGAGTCACTTCGGCACAGGTCAGTGGATGGCCTGAATTGTGCGAGCGCAAGTTGCATCTGCACGAAACGGCCAATGCTACACCCGAAGTAGGCTTTCCCAGGGGCGCCCATACTCTCTCCAACATTACGACTTGCTGGCGGGATCTGTTTGTTCAATGCTACGGGTCGTGTGCTCGTGTCACCGGTTCCTCGGCCCCTGGCTCCTCTCCTCGGCTCCGGTTTCCCCTTCAGCTTGGGATAGCACAGCATGGAGCACCATATCATATCTGAGAGGAGTATGGCACAGCATACAATAGTATAGAGACCATAGCATACAATGTAGCGGTGCCGCGTCCCAGATATCATAGCACATCGTATTGCGAAGCATCTACCGTCGTACAGCATGACACCTCACAGCACAGCAACGCATGCATAGCAATACGTAAACTTATACATACATATATACAAACTTGTATATACACTTATTCACATGTACACATTGCTGCCACGCACGTCGCGTAGCACAGCCTGGCATTGCGTGACGTGTATTCGAAGCGTAGCGTGGAACAACGTATCATTGCACATGTCAGCGCATGCCATTTAGAGCAGCATCGCACCGCATAGCGTATCTGCCCTCTCACATCATACCGTTGTCTAGCACAGCGTACCATAGCATGACATGTCGCAGTCACGCGATCGCCGATAGCATCCTTGCAGTGGAAAAGTGTTGCTAGACCGTACGTGGTGGCCACGTTGGAAAGCTGGCTCAACGTGTGAACACAGCCGAAGTAACATCCGGCCCGCTCCCACTTGAGGGCCTGCTCCAGGGTAGCGTAAATTGTGGCACGATGTGCCTTGAGCACCCCCAGGGTGACTGGTGGCACGATAGACCTTAAGGCCCACACCCAGGGTAACATGTGGCTCGCTTTTCATTGAGCGCCCCGTCCAAGGTAAATAGCAGGTGACGCGAGTGGCGTCCAGGGCCGAGCCCAGGGTGACAAATGACACGCTTTGTGGTGAGCACCCCGTCCAGGGTAAGAAGTGACTCAGTGGACGTTGAGGGCCACACCCGGGATACCAGGTGACCCGCTGTGTGTTGAGCGCCCCGGCCAGAGGAACCGATGAGGCAGTTGGCGTTCAGGGCCATGCCCAGGGTGGTAGGTGATACGGACTGTAGTGGGCAACCCGCTCAGGGCAACATGTCACATTGTTGGCGTGAGAGGCCACGGGCTGGTTGACTAGCAGGTGACACGCTCTGTTGTGAGCAACGCGGCCAGGGCAACATGTGACACGCTTGCTATCGAGTGTCCCGCACACAAGAAAACAAGGGGCACGCACGGTGTTGACTATCCAGCTGCCTGCGGCAAGTCCCGCCGCCGTGCCTGCCCATCATCTTGGGTGGCGTTTGGGCGGGGGTGACCGAGGAGGCCGTAACGTGTGACACCTCGTGTGAGGTTTGGGAACGCCGTAACATGTGACACACTCGTCCGCGTCGTGTCGCGGTTTCTCTTCTCCTATTCGTCATATTCCTCCTTTTCGTAGGTCCTTTCTTGGGCTTCCGTATGACAGTCTTGGGGATCCCTTGGACTACTTTCGGCCGTCTTGGGGCCCGCTTGGTTCGTCTTGGGGCCTTCTTGGGCCGTCTTGGGGCCCTCTTGGCCGTCTGGGGCGACTGGCGACCGTTTTGGGGCAGTCGAGGGCCTCCCTCTTGCCCTTGCTGCATGGGGCCCTCGTAGGGCAGCTTGGGGCTCTCTCTTGGGGCCGTGTCGGGCCGCCTACGTGATAATTTCGAGGCCGCCTTCGAGGATTGTTGGGTCACCTTGGAGCTTCCCTGTGCCGTCTTGGAGGCTTCTTGGGCCGTCCAGAGCCGCAGGAAGCCCGAAAAGGCGAAGGCGCCCACAGGTCTGGCAACCTCTTTAGGAGGTACATGATGTTGGCTTCTTCGGGCCGTCTTGTGGCCCCCTCGAGCCGCCTTGGGGTCCTCTTGGGTCATCTTGAGGTGATGTTAAAACGCCTCAGGGCAATGTTTGGCAGTCTTCGCGGCCTTGGTGACCTGCCTCGGCTGTCTTGACAACCCTACCAGACAGCACATGGCATTCTACCACGCCTCAATGTGCCAGGGGTACGGTGGCGGATTTGTACGCCAGGATAACAAGTGAGACGCTTTGTGCCGACCGCCACCCTGTGTGCTGTTGAGCTGTTCCGGAACTGAGATGGTATGAATTCAACATTCTAGACAGCGGTCGCGCCAGACTGATTGAGCCATTCCGTACTCATTTCCGCACGTGGGGGGGAGCACGTCGTTGGTCAAGTTCAGAGGATTTGGGCAATGGCAGGGGGCGCCAGTGCTCTCTCACGCTGCGTTTGGATTCCGATCCACGGGAGCAACACTGCTCATGTGACGAGCAGCGTGTAGTCATTGCACTTGTACTCACGCGTCAGCCAGGCTCTCTTCGACGCCGCCAGTAAACCATCGTTGCCGGACAGGCTGTGCCAGGATAGCGGGCGAGCTTGGAGCATGATTATGTTGTATTGTGAAGGCCTGACGGCCGGTGCCGCCGACCCTGAAAGACATCGACGACGACCAGGAGGGGGAGGAGGAGGAGGAGGAGGAGGAGGAAGAGGAGGAGGAGGAGGAGGAGGAGGAGGAGGCGGAGATAAGGAGGAGGAGGAGAAGGAGGAGGAAAAGGACTCCCCCCTGGGACCCCCGCCCCTGGGGAGGAGGACCAGAGGAGGACCGGACCATGATCATGCTGTATGTTGATGCGCGGTAGCGCCAGGCAAGCACGAAAGATCGATTCGGTCGCCAAGGCTTGCACGCTTTGCTCTGCGCGCTTGCTGCCGGCCCAGAGAAGTAGCATCTGTGTGCTCTCGGGCCTTCCACGCACACCTTCCTAATGCTGATGACTTTCTTGCTCCTTCTGCGGGGTGGCGCTGCGCCACACAATGCCTGCAGCACATCTGCCGCCAATGTCTGTCCTCATTGTGTCGAGCGGCCGATTATATGCCGACCGCAGGCTACAGAATTGGCATGCCATTCCATTGCCGATTGCTGAGTATCCTCTCCTTGTCGCTGTTGCCCAGTGATCCTTCAATGGCCTCAAGGTTGCCACGAAGTGCTCAGTATTTGACTGCGTGGGCACAATGATTGCTTACCATGTGGTTGGGAAGCTGGCCCAGGCCTCCCGGGGCTAACCATTTCTGTGCCGTGCAGGCGTGTTAAGTGCAATCCCCCGGGGGGCATATTGCTTGTCTCGCCCTCTCTTTGTACCTCAAGCTCAGATGGTCGGCAGATCGTGGACCACGCCAGCAGAGGGGATGGGGAGGTTGGAGCGAGGGCGGATGGAGGCAGGGCTGGCGGGAAAGGGAGGGAGAGCGGGGTGGGTAGAATTAGGGAGAGGAGGGAAAGAGGGCATGGAGAGGAGGGCGGGAGTCGGGCAGAGGACTGGGTGTTTGCAGTCGGGAGTCAACCGAGGGTAGGCTCGGCAGGAGAAGGGAAGGGAAGGAGGGGAGGAAGGCAGGGAGGGCAGGATGGAGGGAGGGGGGGAGGTGAGGGAGGAGGCGGGAAACGGGACGGATGATGGGGAGGTGGACGGAGGGACGGCAGGTGGACGCCAGAGGGAGAGTCGGGAGTGAGGGAGGGTGTATTGTTCACGCGGGCTTAGAGGAAGAGCAAGTCTTAACTCCTGGTGGGGGGGCAGGCATGGCCGACAATCAAGAACTGGTCCCCGTCGGGATGGAGGGTAGGATGAGGGAGGGGACGGAGGGTGGGGATGCAGGGATAGACAACGGGTTGGGCCAGGTGAATAGAAGGGCAAGGGGGGCAAGGAGCGAGGGGAGGACGGTGAGGAGGGCAGTGTGGAGGGAGGGGGGAGGGAGCGCAAGTGGAGCGAGATAGGGCAGGAGGAGGGAGGGAGGGCAACAGTGTGCGGAGGGGGGGACGGTCTTCTTGGCCTTCTGGCGGATCTCGGTCTGCCGCGTTGGTTGCGCCTCAGGACGGGGCTGCAGATCAGGGCAGGATGGAGGATGAGCAGAGGGGGAAGGCGGAGGAGGAGGAGGAGGAGGAGGAGGAGGAGGAGGACAACGACGAGAAAGACGAGTAGAAAAACGGGAAAGGTCAGGAGTGCGAGGACGAGGAGGAGGGAATGGGCAGGTTGGGCGACGAAGGAGGCGGTGCTGAGGAATCTCTCCAAGAGGTACTCCTCAGGAAATTAATGCCGCTGGGGTTTGGTTGCTTCTCCTCGTGCTGACCTCCTCCTGCTGAGTACACAAGAGATGGGAAGGCTGCGCGCACGTGGCGCGGGGGGGGCGGGAGGGTGGTCGTGCACCCACCAGTACCATCATGTTGGATACGCAACTCGGCCCGCGTGGGCGAGAACTGGATACACATCTGGCCAGATGTCGTTCCAGCGCTCTGCCCTTCTATGGCCAGGCACGGTGATTCTCCACATGTATGCCCAGCAAACGACCTCCGCATGTTACACATGCGATTCCAGCCATGTGTGTGTGTGTTTCCGAGATCGCCGAAGCAGTAACCTCTGCCCAGCCGCCGACGGGAAAAGTGTATGTTTCCAGCTTGCTGGTTCGCTCTGGGCACCGAGCAAACCCTGCCCGCATGTTCCACATGCGAATCCAGCCATGTGTGTGTGTGTGTGTGTTTGTGTTCCAGCTTGCTGGTTCACTCTGGCTACCGAGCAAACCCTGTGGACAAGGACGAGGAGGACCGCACCCTTCTTTGAGATCATCGGTGCCTGCGATAGTCGCTACGGCGGAGCCTACCCTGGGCGTGACGCATCAGGCAGTCACGGCCGCCGGCGCCGGTGGGTGCCGTGCCCTACCACACGAGCTTGCACTTGGTGCAGCTTCGCGCACTTTCCGGAACAGCTCGGGGAGCGAGGCTGTGTTTGGCGGTCCTCGCAGTGTTGGGCGAGTCCTTTCCACTCCGCTGGTCGGACTAGGGGCGAGCTCCTCCTCGCCCTTCTGTCCAACACCTGGCCACCGATCCCATCGCTAGGATCTACATAGCCAATGTGCAAGGCATGGGGTGGGTGGGCATTATCCACCCTGGCTTGCGCCAGGATGTCTTGAATGAGTCGTGCTCTATGCAAGGGAATCGGGGGCGTGTCTCTTGTGGCGGTCTGTATCGCGCGGGCGTATCTATGTCTTGAGCCTTTGGCTCTTGTGCCTCCTGTGCGTACGGCTCTGGCTGCGGCGGTTGTTCTGATGGATATAGCGCGTACGGCGTCTTCTTGGCCAATACCTTCAATGCGCACGCTTGATTTTACTAGGGTGCTGAATGTTGTAACGTGTGTTAGCTTCCGTTTAGCTCCAAACTTAGTTTGATAGGTAGTGATAGCTTCAGCTGTGACGTCAGCGTCAGTCAGCTTAGCCTGCCTTGGCTTGTTGCTGTCTTGGTTGAACTTGGCCTGTCTGGGCTGTGTTAAGCTGCGCTGACCTGTGCATTGCGCAGCTCAGTGTTGCCTAGCCTGGCTCTCGTCTTCTTGGCTTGGATTATATCGCCGCAGCTTTGTTGATCATATTAGCTTATGTCTGCCTTACCTTAGTGCGGCTCTGGAGAAGACCAGCTCAGGCTTGGCGCTAGTCTGGCCCAGCTTGACTTGACGCGTATCCAGTTCGGAGACAGTTTCAGCTTAGGTTTGAGCTTGCTATTGTGCGCTCAGCTGCAGCATTGGATTGTAGCTGAGTTTGCCACTGCGTGGCCTAGCCTAACGTGTGCAGGTCGGCATGCTGAGGGTAGTTCAACTGAGCTCACATGAGACGAACCCACATCTCCTGGCGGGTATTCTCGGTCACCATTGCTTAGACCCGTCTACCTCGCTTGAGCTTGGTTTACTATTGCTTGCAGGTCTTGAACTGGTTTCACGCAACTCGTTGCAGCTTGCCCTCGCTTATCCGGATCTTGCTTACCCCAAAGTTGGCCTCACTTTGAGCCGACATGTGGCAGTCCTTCATCGAGAATAGAAGATCCCCCAACCCTCAGAATAGTGAAGACGTGACGTCAATGAGGTCCCAGCCTTCGCATTAGGGATACTACATCTGGACGGTTCGGTTCGATACATCTGCAGAAAGAAAGGAGCCCGTTATCCCTAATGCTGTTGGTCCTCCTTCATTTAGGTCCCCTCCCAAAAGTGTTCAGGTTTTTTGTTGGGTGCATCAGTCCTTCTCGACTGTTGCTGTCTCTGTGTTCCGTTTGTCCCCGTTCGGAGCCCACAGTGGCGGAGACGCCATCGAGGGATTGGGCGGGCGTGCGCAGCAAGTCATGCTCCATGTGCCGTTGGCTTCTTGGAGCTCCGCGACCGTCTGGGGCAGAGAAGCCGCGAGCGCCCCCACACCTGGAAGTTGCGCTCGTCCGCAGGCGGTAGCTTTTCTCGCAGAGGACCCTGTGTGAAAGTGGAAGCCCATGCCAAGAAACACCCTGCTTGCCTCCAGGGTGCCCTGGGCTTCTTGGGCTTCGATGGTTTTCTGTGGCAAGCGCGGCGCTCCCACACCAAAAGTCAATGGACGTCCTGGGATCTCAGGGCTGGGTTTCTTGTGGAAGGTGTCTTGTGGCCGAGCTCCTGCTGTAGCTTGTCTCGCAGAGAGCCCTGTGCTAGGCGATCGGGAAGTGTCGTGATCCGGTGGTGCGTGCAGATGCGGAGTGCTTGTTCTGTCCTGGTGTCTTGTGTTCGAGGCTCCACGGATCGACTCGGGTTCAACTCCTGCGAAGCTTTGATCCGCATCCGTGTTGGCACAGGGGTGGTCGACAGCCCGTTTGATTTCGCGTAGTTATGTTCGGTTCAGGCCGCTCCAGTGCCGGGCAGTCCTGGACTTGCTGCTAAATTTGGCTCAGCGTCCATTCATTCGGGTTCAATGGAATTCAATCGGAGTCGTCTCCTGAGGATTCTTGCGTCGTGGTGTCGTTATTTCGGGGCTTCACAGTTCGAGGGTCGCGTGATGGGCTGGGCACCCGCGCGAAGCAAGGTTCAGCAAGGTCCAGCTCGGTCTGGCTGGGCGCCCGTAAGAACTCACACACCGGACGATGTGATTCTGCAGTCTTACAGCACACCCGCAGATCCCTTGAATTAGTTCGTTCGTGGGTCTGCCCTGTGCGGAGTGCCTGGTCACTTGGTGGTGTTGTGGGGGGGGGGGTTCTGAAGGGAGTGGGCAAATGCCGGCTTCTTGGCGCATGTTTCCGTAGGGGATGAGGTAATCTTCGCGTGTTGGGGCCCTCGCGGGGTCCAGAAGGGGACCCTCTTGGAGCCAATGCAGAGCTTAAAGGGGCTCTCCTGGGCCTTCCGCGGCGCTTTGCGGGCCGTATCGGGCGCCGTCGTGCGGCCCGCCCAGCGCCGTCGTGCGGCCCTCCTGGAGGCCTCGTCGCCCGTCGCGGGTCGCTGGGCAAGGCGTCTGAACGAGTGCACGAAAAACGGTAGGCTTCCTGAGGGACTGGGCAAACGTTGACTTCGTGGCGCAGGCGTCCGTGGGGGATGGGGTGATGTTCGCTTGTTGGGGCCCCCTGCGGGGGCGCTGAGGGAACCCTCTTGGAGCCAACACGGAGCCCGAGACGGCCTCCATGGGCCGCGCCTCTCGGGACGCGCCGTGCGCCAGGGGTCCGTTACGAGGATTGGCGTGCGCGCGTTTCAACGACGGTGGTTGTGCCAGGGAGGGGCCCGAACACAAGTTTTGGGCTCGTCGTGCTGGTGCCACGGGGGCTGCCGTGCCGCGCGCAAGCGTGCGCGGGGAGTTGCAGAAAGGTGGTGCCAGAGAGGGGTCCGGGCACCAGAGTTGGTTTCGTCTTGCTGGTGCCACGTTGGCTGCCGCGCGCGAGCGTGCGTGCGAAACTGGACAAAAAACGAGCGGAGGTCGCCATAGGCGGGGGCGGAAGAAAGCTCTGGGCGACAGGCTGCGATCTGGGATCGTGCCAGGGGGGCCTGTCAGGGCCCTCTTGGACCGTCGGCGGCGCCTTGTCGGCCGTGTGAAGGCCATGTTTGCATGGGTGGGCTATCTTAGGCGTCTCCTGAGCCGCCCCAGGGCCTTCGGGAGCCGTCGTGGGGCGATCCTGGGCGCCTCTTTGGCCGTCTCGGGTTGAAGGTGCAGGTCTCTGGCGCAGGTTGCAAAGGTTGGAAGTGTCCAAGCGGAATGGGGCAAGTCTGGCTTGCTGGGGCCCTCGGGGGGCGTCCTTTGGGGGCCAGGTTGGGGCGTCTGCGTGGCCCCAGGGGGCCCTCCTGGGCCGTTCTGCGGCCACGTGGATTACTTTCCAGGCGCACCCGTCATGCAAGCGGCGCAGTGAGCTCATAGTCGCCGTAGTGCGCGTGGGTTCTTTGGTCCTTGGCACGCTTTGGAGCCGTTAACATATCTCTCGAATAACATCCGCACTCTGCTGACGTTGTGTTGCCGTTCTTCATGCTTCTCAGCTTCTTCCTTATTCTCACGTTTTTTCCAGCTTCTAACCTACGATCGATTGTTCCTGCCGTACAGCTTGACGACTATGGGGCCATCTTGGGCTGGGTGGGGGACGTGCTGGGCCGTCATGGGGCCATCCTGGGTGGTTTTGAGCCCGTCTCGGCGTCCTCGGGGGCTGTCTAGGAGCGCTTTCTGGGCCGCCCCGGGGCTGCCTGGAGCAGTTGTGGAGCCCCATGAAAGCCTCTTGGCCCGTCTCGGGCCGCTGGGAGCAGTCGTGGAGCCCCATGAAAGCCTCTTGGCCCGTCTCGGGCCGCTGGTCACGGATTCTGAACAAGTTGTCCAAACATTTTGGTTTCCTCGTAAGGACCGCCTTTTTTTTGCTTGGAGGGGGTCCTCGTGGAGGGCTTCTGGGAGGGCTCTTGGAGGCTTCGTGGGCTGTCTTGAAGCCATCACGGGGCGACGGGGTGCCGCCCGGAATCGTCCAGGGGCCCAGGGGAGCCATCTCGAAGCCGTCGGCCGCCGTCCACGAGCATGCCTGGGGCTGGCCGGGGCCGCCGGCACAGGTCGCCCCGACCCCGCCCCCCTTCCAAACCGGCCGGACGGAGCCTCCCGGAGAGGGGTTTGTTAAAACGACGCGAAGATCGGGACAAAATCGGATCGGGATAACTCGAAATCTCTGAGAATCGGCGGGTTTGGAGGATGTATTGGGCGCCGCGGCCGCTCCAGAGCGTCCCGGAACGCTCTTAGAGCGCTCCAGAACGCTCTGGAGCGATTTATCCCGATCCTAGCCCTGTTTTATTTGTCTGGAGGTAGGAAAAAGGGGTATGGTGTAAAGGGGTGTGGTGCTGGTTTCATGTAAAGAGGACTTTGGCGATGTGATTCCTCGCAGACAGCATCGCCATTTCCACGATTGGCACCATACCTCTTTATGCCACACCCCTTTCGTACCTCCAGAGTTTGGGGAGGAGCAGCAGCTTCACCCCCCGTAGACCCCACTGGGGTCGGCGGATGATCATCTGAAGCCGCGACCCCAGAGGTCGTAAACGGAATACGTACTCCCGAGGGGCAACGCCGGGATCGAGCAACAAGAAGGCTGATCGGAGGTCTGGCCGACTACACGTCAGAGTGACCCTTCGCTGGGATGAATTTTGGTGCGGGCGCACTGGGGTCCCCAGATGGCTGAACGCGACGCGATGGCAGCGGCTTGCGCGCTCGGGTTTGGCCCCTCAAAGTCGCGCGCCAAAGGTCCCTTTCGCGTGTAGCCGATCTGGTCCGAGCTCGAGGGTCCCAGCCGCTGCGCTGGGCGCCCGTTGTCAGGCCGCCCCCGCGCCGGGCGCGGTCGTGCGGGTGACCGGGCGGGTCAAGAGCTACAACCAGAGGACCGCGGCCCGCGCGGCTGGCGCTGCCGGCGCTGGGGCGGGCCGCCTTGGAGGGCAGAGGGGGACCTGCCTGCTTGCGCACCCTTTTCCCCCTTCTCCTCCTCCTCCTCCTCCTCCTCCTCCTCCTCCTCCTCCTCCTCCTCCTCCTCTCCTCCTCCTCCTCCTTCTCCTCCTCCTTCTCCTCCTCCTACCTCCCTCCTCCCCCCCCCTTCGTCTTTCCTCTTCCTCCTCCTCCTCCTCCTCCTCATCCTTCTCCTCCTCCTCCTGCTCCTCCTCCTCCTCCTCCTCCTCCCTCCTCTCCTCCTCTCCTCTCCTCCCCCCTCCTCCTCCTCCTCCTCCCCTCCTCCTCCTCCTCCTCCTCCTCCTCCTCCTCCTCCTCCTCCTCCTCCTCCCGTCCCTTCTCCCCCTCTTGAGTTCCACGCCTGGGCTCGAGTTCCAGGCCTGGGCCCTGGCGCGGCGCCCGAACGTGGTCAAGATTTTGCCGTCAAGTGCATGTGCACGTCTGCATAAGAGTGGTGGAGGCTACCCGCAGTGGCACGGGTTAGGGGCCAGAAGAGTGTGTATGCGGGGTGTATATTCAGAAAGAGCAGTGGTGAACCCCGCCCCGGAGGGGAAGCAGAGGCTTTGAAGAGGAAACGCGCTAGACCACCGCAGCCCAGACTGCTGTGGGATGAGGTGGATTCGCCAATGACGGGGCTCGCAGACCGTTCCCACAGTCGATACGCCAATTGCCGCGATTGTGTGATGCCTTCGCTGCGACTTCGCTGCGAGGAAAGGTTTCGGCTTCATCGACATACCCGGGTACCCGCGCGACATCTTCGTGTACAACGCTCATCTGATCGGGTGCGACAGCGAATCCAGTCTGCATGTGTGCCAAGCTGTTGTTTGCAGGGCGCGCGCGCTATTCCAGAACAGCAACATACGGTTTTCTGCAATGGAGATGGCCATCCATGTTTGATCATTATCATGGTGTTTCCGTGCAAGTCGATTCGGGCACATGCCAGTAGAACACATATGGGTTGTTTTTGCGTTATGAGTGTTTGGTGCTTCTTCTGCTGTCTCGGTGCAAGTGTCTGCATGTATTGATCGACCCAACTGTCCGAGTCACACTGTCCTTCACAGCTTCATCTCCCCCGCGATTTCCAGCACCTATTGCTCCGTTCCGTAGGATGCTTCTCTGTAGAATTGACCCGGCACGCAAAACAGCTTTCACCAGGTACAATGGAACACGCCACACACTGCGCCAGAACAATTCAGAGTAATCGTGCGCCACAAGCGACAGCGCAGCGCGAGCAATACAGTGTTTCGGATTTCATGCGCTCGTGTGGGATGCAGTCGTAGCTGGATGACCACATCAGTCGACAGGGATTGGCGCGACTTCGCCTGCAGTCCTCGGCGGCAGCCCCTCCGATCCTCGAGGGCGAGGAGCCCCTTTGGGGAGCGCCTGCCGCGGTGTCAGACGGGCCCCGTGGCTCGGCATCCCTCGGACGTGTGCTTTTTTGTTGTTGTCATATCGGCGAGGACCACCGAGGGTGATGGGTACATTTTCCACCACCACTACCATATGTAGGACGGGGGAGAAGGGAGGATGAGGAGCTCCTCCTCCTGCTCCTCCTCGTCCTCCTCCTCGTCCTCCTCCTCCACCTCCCTCTTCTACCTATGGTAGCGGTGGTGGAACATAGGCCCATCAGAGGAGCATCCTGGATCATCCTGCGGAAGCAAATGCGCGCGACATCGAAGCGTGCACGGAGAAAATGGGCGTCCGAGCGATGGCGACAGGTTGTGCGGCGGGCGCGGCCCGACCCCCCCCCCCCCCCCCCCCGCGAGGCGCACGGGGCTGGTGGCCGGGGAGGCGGTCTCCTTCGAGCTGTGCGTGGACGGCGGGAGGCCCCCCCCCGCGGTGCCGAGCCTCTGCCCCGTTTTTCTCAAGTTTTTTTTTTCCGGGGCGGGACGTTCTACATGACCACCGCCTGGAGGATCAATTTCGGGGATCGTGGCAGGCGGTGGATATGGACATGTTCGGGCTCCCAGGGGCCGAAGTAAATCCATATCCACCGCCCGCTGGGGCACCAGGACGTTGGTTCCCAGGCTGTGGATATGGATAAATTCTCGCCTCGCTTTTTTGTTGTATGCCAGACCCTCCCCGCCCCAGTCCGGGGGGCTCTTTCATCGGAGGCTGCTACAAGGGTTCGTTGGACAAGGTTGGTTTCGCTGGACTCGAGGTCCCCCCAGCCGTACCTGAGGCGCCCCAGCACGATCTGAGGCGCCCCGGCAGCCGTCGAAACCACCCTTCTTGAACCAGACCTTCTTGCCGTCCTCGATTTCAGTATACAAAACCGCGCCCCAGGGAGGGAATTTTGTATACCATACCCACGACTCGGACCCTCACCCGCCCCCCGGGGCTTCTGGGTACAGAGTGCAAGCTCTTCGGGCGGATGTCGAATGCTCGCTTCTAAAGAATAGTTATTGTTGATCCCCTCTGCCTGTTGCCCATGTCCGGTGGCGGGCGAGAGGGTTCGAGGTTCGCGGCTCGAGGTTCGATGCTTCTTCTGGCGTTTCCGTCGGTTCTGGGCGGTTTCCCAGCCTCGGGATGCGTTCCAGCGGCTGCGCCTCGGCGAGGGCGTTCCGGGGATGCTGGCCGGCATCGTTCCGAACGGCCGCTGGAGACCCGGGTTATGACCCAAGAACCAAATTCGGCGGCGCGCCCAGGGGGGGAAGTGAGAAGGAGAAGGCCTTCTCAGAAGGCTCGGAAGTCCGCCTGGCCTCCTGAAGAAGTTCCTTGAGCCCACCCCGAAGGCACATAACACTACTTGGAAGGCGCGAGAGCTTCTGAGAAGTCCCGCCGCCTTCCGAGAAGGCCTTCTTCTCATTTCCACCCCTCGCTCGCCGCCGACATTTATGCTTTTCGATAACAATATTATTCCTGAAGCTCGCGCCCGGTTTTGAAGAGGGAATGTCTGGCGCCCCAGATTGTTGTACTGGCCCCCAGTTTGCCACAACAGCGGCTCCCACCGTATAAGTCAGCACAATTTATTCAAAATCGCGCTGCTCTCGCGCGGGACTACCTTACAATTTATCCAGGCATCGCGCTCTCGCGTGGCACTTCCTCGCCATTTATTGAAGCTCCCGCTTTGGACTTCCTCACAATTTACTGCGGAATCGCGCTGTCGCACGGAATTTCCACGCGATTCATGTTGAACCGACCGTCCGGGCCCGCCCGCCCGATCCGCCCATTAGGGCCCGCCCGACCCGCCCGTTTCGTTCTGCCGCTTGTGCTCCTGCTCCTAGCCCCCTCCTCCTGAGAATGCCTCTCGTGCTCCATCCTTCTCCCTCCCTTCCTTCCCCTGATATAGGGGCTGCGCAAGCTACACATGCCAGGTCAGGAAGTATACCCCCAAAAGGCTGGGTATCAAGGGTTTGGGATATACATGTTACATGGCACGCGAGCACATGAGGACGAACAGCCTCAGAGTGATAATTGGTGAAAGCTCATTTCTTAAAAGCAATTATTGTTGATGCCCCCTGCCCGATGCACATTGTGTTTGTTAAGTAAGGTGTTCCTTCCGGGATTCGCACCCTGCTTTTTATCAGTGACAGTCTGAGTCCTCGCAACAACAGCGGCTCCCGCCTGACATTTCCTCACCAATTATTTCATCAAATGTGCGCTCTCGCGCGGGACTTCCCCTGGAATGTATTCAGGAATCGCTCTCGCGTGGCACTTCCTCGCAATTGATTACGGCGCCGTGGCCCCCTAGACTCAGGAATCACGCTCTCTCGTTTGTTTCCCTCGCGATCTATTTGGGAGTCGCGCTAGCACTCGATTTTTGTTCTTGCGATTCATGCTGGGTTGGCGAGTCAGTGACCCGCCCGCTCGACCCGGCCAGCCAGGCCCGCCTGCCCGACCTGCCTGCTGGGGTCCGCCCGCCCGACCAGCCCGTCTGGTTCTGTGGACCCTCCGGAGAGTGTCTCTCGTGCTCCACTCTTCTCCCTCGCCCTTGCCTTTTTCCCTCCCTTCCTGCCCCTGTTCTGGCGGCTGCGCCACTTACACGCGGCACGTAGGGAAAACATACCCCCAAGGGGGGTCACGATCGATGACGAAGCGGGCGGGCATCGAGGGTTTGGGGTACACGTGTTGAATGGCACGCGAACAGGTGAGAGCGAACAGCCTTCAGATAATCAAGTTCTGATTTCTAATAATTGTGGTTGATCCCAGACCATTGAAGTGCTCCTCCTGGGGCTCGCACCGGGTTCTTTACAGGGGAGAGCCTTCCTCTTCATATTGTGCACCTCGCCCCCGGTTTTCAACAACAGCGGCTCCCGCCTGATACTTCCTCGCAAGGTATTTCAAATTCGCGCTCTCGCGCGGGATTTCCTTACAATGTATACAGGAATCGCGCACTCGCGTGGCATTCCCTTGCAATTTATTATGACGCCGCGCCCTCGACGCTCAGGAATCGCGCTCTCGCTCTGGCTTTTCTTGCGATGTACTTGGAAATGTCGCTATCGCTCGAGACCTCCTTGTTATTCATGCAGGACTCACGCTTCAGCAACATGCCTGCTCGACCTGGATGTCTGGGCCCGCCTTCCCGACCCGTCCGTTAGGGTCTACCCGCCCGATCAGCCCGTCTGGTTTTGCCACGTGTTTTCTGCTCCTAGTCCCCCTCTTTCTAATCTCTCTCGCGCTCCATCCATATCTCTCCTATTCCATGCTTCCTCTCTTCCCTTGTTTTAGGGGCTG
>CAUYUJ010004236.1:45000-197500 GCA_963575745.1 Prorocentrum cordatum
GCAGCCCACATCCATCTTGCCCTCATTGCTGTCGCCCTCTCCACCCTTCTGCTTGGATACCCCGGCGTCTGATTTTCCCCGTGCTCTTTCCCTCCCTGCGGCACCACCCGCCGCTCACCAGCCGCCTGCTCCATTTGGGCCTCTGCCCCGCGTTTGGTATCGGCCCTCGGCTTCTGTTTCATATCCGCCTTTCTGCGTCCGCGCCCTGCCCCTCTTTAATACTTGATCGTCCCGGGCCATGGTCTCCCTTGGTGCCACCCCTCCCCGTGCTTCCTTCCTGGACGCTCTTCGCCCCGCGCTGCTTCCCCATCCTTGCCCCGCCTTGCCTCCAGACATCGCCTTGCTCACCACACTGTCCCCCCCGCTTTTGGCATCGGCCCCTGGTTTTTGCTCCATATCCGCCCTCCTGGTCCTTACCCTGTCCACGCCCTGCTCCTCTTACAGTGGGGACGCGCATCAAGAAACCAGGTGCGCGTCGTGAGGGCACCCCAGGTGTCTTCCCTCCGCGCGCTACGCGGTGGCTCCCAGCAGCCGTGGGAGGAGCTGCTGCGTTCGGGGTGCTCCGGGTGTCCCCCTGGGTGCACCTCGCGCCTGGATTTTCAGGGCTGGGTTTCTTGCGACCGCGCCCGAACTGCACCTGATCGTCCTGGGCCCTCTCTCCGTGCCTCCTTCCAGGACGCCTCGCCCCCGCGCTGCTGCCCCATACTTGCCCCGCCTTGCCTCCACGCATCGCCTTCCTCCCCATACTGTCCCCTCAAGCCTCGCTTACCGCGATGCTCCGATTGCCTCGAGATGCCGCCGGTGCTCGCACTGCCTGGCAGTTCTAGCGGTGCTCTCGTCCCGGAACCCCAGAGGTGCTCTCGTTCGTTCGGGGGTTGAGCATTCAAGCTTTGTGTCGTGATTCCTTTGGTGACCGCACTGGCTCGCAGTGCAAGTGATTCTCTCGCTGTTTCGTCCTTACCTGTGGTATCCTCGCTGCATCGCTATTCCAGTGATGCTTTCATTGGGGGGCTAAGGACTCGACCTATCCGCTCTCGTTTTTCCATTATACTCGCCTTTGATGTTCCCATCTCTGTCTGCCTCCACCTTCCCATCCTCATCCGACCTCGTTCTGCCCTCCAGCTCTCTCCGCGTCCCCTTGACTCTCGCTTCTCCAGAGTCAGAAAGGAATTTGCGACGCCGCACAGTGACCTTCCACCTCGGTCAGGGACCAGCCGCCCACAAGGCTGTGTAATCCACACGTTTTCTCCTTCCTCTCGTCGTCGTCCTCCTCGTACCATTTTCTCCTCATCCGCCTCCGCCTCCTCTCTCCTCCTCGTCCTCTTCCCTGCTCCTCCCGGCTAGTGCTCCCTCCCTCCTCCTCCTCCTCCTCCTCCTCCTCTTCCTCCTTCTCCTCCTCCTCCTCCTCCTCCTCCTCCTCCTCCTCCCGTCTCTCCCCTCCTCCTCATCCTCCTCCCTCCTCCTCTTCCTCCTCCTCCTCCTCCTCCTCCTCCTCCTCCATCTTCCTCCCCCCTCTTCTTCCCTCTCCTCATCCTCCTCTTCCTCCTTCATCCTCCTCCGCCTCTTCCTCCTTCATCCTCTTCCTCCTCCTCGTCTTCCTTCTCCTCTTCCTCCTCTTTCTTCTCCCTTCTCTCCTCCTCCTCCTCCTCCTCCTTTTCCTCCTTCTACTTCTCCTCGTTATTATTCCTTCCCACTCCCCTCCTTCCTCCTCCTCCTCCTCCTCCTCCTCCTCCTCCTCCTACTACTCGCGGGGAGCGAGATACGAAATATTTGTCCTGCTCCTCCTCCTCCTCCTTCTCCTGCTTCTCCTCCTCCTCCTCCTCCTTCTCCTACTCCTCCTCTTCCTCCTCCTCATCCTCCTCTTCCTCCCTTTTCCCTCCTCCCTCCTCCCTCCTCCCTCCTACCTCCCTTCCCCTGTTTCCCCTCCCGGCTCCTCCTCCCTTCTCCTCCCTGCTCCTCCTCCTCCCCTCCTCCTCCTTCTCCTCTCTCTCTCGGAGGGATGGGAGGAGGTGGGGTGGCCCTCGCGGGGAGGGGCGGGGAAGGAGATCAGGAGGATCGCGTATGCGTTTCTGTAATCGTTTTCGTCAGCCTCCTTAATCCTCCTCCTCCTCCTCCTCCTCCTCCTCCTCCTCCTCCTCTTCCTCCTTGTCGTCCTCCTCCTCCGTCGCCTCGTCGTCCTCCTCCTCTTCCTAGTCCTCCTCTTCCTCCTTCCTTCCTCCTCCTCCTCCTTCTCCTCCTCCTCCTCCTTATCCTACTTTAGGTTCATGCGGCGATGGCGCGCCGGCGACGCAAGCGAGGGCGCTCAAGGTTCAATTCTGCACCAGAGGGCGACGCAGACGCAGCGAGGGGCACGGTAACGCCACAGGACCCGACGGGATTCAGCCTGGAACGATCGGGGCCGCGATCGAAAGGTGGAACGATGGACGCGGTGTCAAAAACCTTCGCGCGCTGACGCCGCACCAACTTACCGCATTAGTTGTCGTCCTCGTGTTCTGCGTTCTCGTGGTTGTTGTTTGCCTGTTTCGCGCCGCTCCCGGGCACCATAGGCGCTGGGTGGCATTTCGATGCGTTCATTTTGCGCGCGCGCGTAGCCCGCTGGGCGTCTACAGATAGACATACAGAATTTGAGCGAGGGATAAGGATTGCGGGAGGGAGCGAGGATGGAGACGGGTAGAGTGCAAGGGAGAAAGAGAGCAGCAATGAAGAGCGAGAAAACGACCAGCGATCGATTTGCACAGCGGGGGAAGCCGCACACCATGCATCGTTGCCAGGTGCCGGAGCCTTCTGAGCTCCCGAAGAATCCCTTGAGCGCGATGAAGCAGGCGGCCTGGCCTGCCATATTGTGCTCTCGTTCTCTTTTTTTTTGTTGTTTCTCTCTCTCTCTCTCTCTCTGTCCGTACCTCTCTCTCCCTCTGTCTGTTGGCTGGAGCCAGCGCTGTCCTGTTGCGACTGCCCCAGTGAGCTCACCAGACCAGATCAGGAGGCACCTCGCCGAAGCTCCCGAAGAGCCCCGCACGGCCTCTCGGGCCTGGTTTTCCCAAGTAGTCTTCTACCTCGGGTGGCCCTACGCGTGTTGTTAAGAGAAGCGCTTTCCGCCAGCACCTGTCAGGCTGATTACTCCTGGCTTGAACGCTGGTTCGTCACGCAAGGTTGGTTCAAGTCTGTGGTATCCAATGGGATGACGTGCTAGTGCTACTGCGAATGCTGATGTAGTGTTTTGCATCTTCACGCTTGTAGTAGTAATGTGTGTGTTTGCCAGCCAATCACATACCCGGCGCTACGGCGCCCACCTGCGACGCCCACGCTGGCGACATTTGCAGGTCCGATGTTCCGATGTTCCTGTTCCATGCTAAAATACGATTACACAACCATACAGCAATGACATGATCTGATGTGCTTGGCTATGTGATGCCATGATGTGTTGTACTATATCACGGCAACACGTGCAGTAGTATCCAAGGCTTCGCTGTGCAACGCCCGCAATGCCACGATACGGCATTCTGCGCTTCGCCATTCAATCATACGCAATGTTGCCGTGCCGATGTGCAAGGTAAGATTGTGGCCCAACGCTATGTAATTCACAGGCTATGTGTTGCTGCGCGCTGGTGTGCTTTGCGCTGCGTGGCGCTTCATTTTTCCGTTCCGCATGTAGCTTCCTACTTCAAGGCGCATGCATTCGCAGCGCAGAGGCAAACCATTACTTAGCGTCGCGTTCAGTCTTTAACTACTTAATATGTATACACATGCACGTACACCTATTTACATTTGCATAATGTTAATATAGTTTTGTATTCATACATCTGTCTATACATATACATCGGTATGCTTGAGGGAGGGGTGGGTCTCGACCCCTTGGGAAAACAATCGGAAGCATCGTCTGTCTGGCAAAATGGCGGGAGGGGATCATTACTGGGAAGAGCGAGGATATTAATGCGCTTCAGGAGTAGGAGGAGGAGAAGGAGGAGACGGAGGAGGAGGGAGGAGGAAGGATCGGCTGGAGGAGGAGGACGAGCAGGAAGAGGAGTAGAAGAGGGAGGAGGAGGATGAGGAGGAAGAGGAGGAGGAGGAGGAGAAGGGGAAGCGGGGTTGGGAAGGAGAGGAGTGGGAGGAGGAGGAAGAGGAGGAAGAGGAGGAGGAGGACGACGAGGAGGAGGAGGAGGAGGAGGAGGAGGAGAAGTAGGAGTGAGAGGCAGAGGGCAGAAGGAGGATGGGGAGGAGGAGGAGGAGGAGGACGGGATGGTGAGAAGTTGCGGTTCCGACTCTCGCATCGTTACCCCCAAAGGTCCGCACTGGCCCCACGACGCCTCCAGAGGCCACTGGAGGCTTCAAGAACAGAAGGGGGTGTGGGAGGGGTGTGGGGGGAACTCAATTGCGCGGGCCGCCACTCCCGCATCGCGCGCAACCATCCGCAGGCCGCGCACCCGAGGTCGCCCCTGCCTAGGGTGGCTGTTGCGTGTCGCCGAACCTGGACCTCCGACGCCGTGGCCTCTGTTCGTAACGTGATTCCCCAACACGTCTGCACCTTCGTGTCCCCGCACCGGCTTCTCATCCTGAGCCGTGTCTCGATGGCTCGTGGGCCAGGTGGGGGCCCCCCACGGGGTGATTCTGTTGCGCATGTCCGGCCGTGGCTTCCCGCGGCGGCAGGAGGCGGGTGGGGCTGGGGGCGAGGCTAGATCAGTTCCAGGGCGTTCGCGCTGAGGAGGCCGCGGCGCCCGATACATCCTCCAGGGCCGCCGGATCTCAGAAGTTCTCGAGTTGCCCTCGTCCAGGTTTGTCCTCGTCTTGGCTTCGTCCTGAGAAGGCGGGGCGGCGTGCTCGGAGAAAGCACGAAACAGACAATAGGGTTCTGGGCAGGGCGAAATCACATCGACAGCTTCTGTCTATTCACTGCGGCAGCCTGCATGGGACTCGCTGTATGATCGACTCTATGGAAACCGCTGCGAAATCAATAGGAACCTCGGTGAACACACTAACCTATCCACCTTACTATAGCCGGGCTAGTGAATATGGAACGCTACATAAGGAACGAAGCCCCTCTTTTGGCATGAGAAGTGCCTGGGTGCACGAGGAGGGCCAGAGGATCACCCACGGAATGACCTCAGGAACAGCGAGCCCCTTCCAAACCCAGAGCGGTCCCTCCTTCAGCGTCTCTCGACCGTACCCCTGCGTCGTCGTCTTGGTCTTAGTCGTCCTCGTCGTCGTCGTCGTCGTCGTCGTCGTCGTAGTCGCCGTCGTCGTCGTCGTCGTCGTCGTCGTCGTCCCCACTCAGCGCAGGGAGCTGGGGCAGCATCGGGCGCCCCGGCCCAGGGCATGGCCATGGCGCAGTCGCAGGTCCCCACGCCCGCGCAGACCATGCAGGAGCTCGCGATGGCCATGGCGCCCCCCGCCCGCCGTTGCGCGCCGCGGGCCCCGCCGTGTGCTCTGTGCTGTCCATCCCGGCGCGCTGCTGCGTTTCAAAAATCGGGAGCGAAAGAAGGACGTACATGTACATGAATCCACGCTGGTTTCGAGAGTTCGTATTGCGCGAATGTTCGTTTCGCGCGGCAGGTCTCGCGGGTCAAGGGGCCGTGTTCATGTACATAGCTGGGCGCGTACGTCCTTTGTGGGCTCCCTCAAAAACTCAGACTCTCTCGGGTTCGCGACGGGAGGTTGTTTCGCAGTTGTCGGCCTCTCCTCGGGGCCCACACCGGGCCTCGGGACCGTCAAGAACGACCCGGGGTGAGGCACCGGCCCCAGGGAGTGTGTCGAGGCCTCCGAGGGTCGACGTCATGAAAGAATCTTGGCGTCGGGGGTGTTGGAAATGCCTTCTTTCAACAACGTGTGCCCCCAGCGAACCAATGATTTCGGAACTGGAGCCCTTGCTCGGGCCCCCGGGGTTATCCGCCAATCGATCTGGGGCGAGGAGCCCCCCCATTGGGACGGTGGCGGGATCTGGGGCGGAGAGCCTCCCCCGTGCAAGGTGGCAGGAGCTCTGTGGCCGCGGGCCGCGCAACATCACGGCGGAGGATGCCCAGGGGCGTCGTCGCGTGCCGAGTTCTCCGAGATCCAGGCGCCGTATTGCTCACGCTGGCCCTCTTCGCCGGGCCCTGGACGCGAATCGATCTGGCCCGAGAGTTGCCGCCGAAGGATGGGATGCATGGTCCTGGTCGTGGTGACACTGCGATCTCCACTCAATGTTGCGGTGTCGGATCCCAGGGGTCCCTGCGCTGCCGGACGGCGTAGCCCGCCGAGGGCCCCCGCCACCCCGACTGCGCCCGTGAGGGCGCAGAGGAGCCCCGACTCGTGTCGGGGCGCTCACGACGGGGGTCTGCACTGGCAGGGGTGGGCCGATCTGAGGGGCGCCGGCACGGGGGGGACTGGCTCAGGGTTAAGTCGGGCCTGTCCCTCTACAGCGGGGATATTCCAAAACAGTAGAAAGAATCGTCTGGAGACGATTTTTGGACGTTTTGACAATTTTGGAGCATTTGATTGATTTTTTGTCATTGTTCTTCAGAAATCCGCCTGTAGAAGGACATGCCCGACCTAAGCTCAGGGGGGGAGCATCGGCCCCCGATCGCCCTGAGCCAGCTCCCCCCTGGCCGGCTTTTCTTATACGACCCCTCCGTGGGCTGCCTTTCGCGGACTCCGTCTCCTTTCAGTTCTGATTGTCGGGCTCCTGTGCAGCCATCCCGAGTGAGAAACGAAGCGGCCAAGCATCATATGTGCCGAACGCGAGCCTGCGTAAGGGTCGGGATTGAGCTAACCATCGCAGGCCCTTCTTCCGCAGGTATTCAAGCCATTGTGTTCCTGCGTGTTGTACGCTCGCTGTCAAAGTGCGCGTGTTGTGTGCGCATCGATTTACCTTTCTGTGGTCGTAGAAAAGGAGAGAGAGAGAGAGGGGAGTCATGCTAATTTGGCTGGGAATGCAATGCAACAGGCATGCAGGCACATGCTTATATGAGCACGTGAGTGACGTGTGTGTGTGTGTGTGTGTGTGTGTGTGTGTGCGTGTGGGTGCAATCTTGCGTACGAGCGAGACTAGAGATTCATAAGAGGCAACTGGCAGTACACGTGTGGGAAACACTTTGCGTTTGCGAAGACCAGCATACAGACATTTGCCGCTATACGCATATGTATAATCGCATGTCCATGGTCACGACTGCGTTGTATTCATGTGTACACGTGCATATACGTACTTACGCATGTATGTATCTACACATCGACATATAAGCTGTTTTTGGGTTGATAGATCGTGTCGGTGAGTGTTAGAGAGAGAGAGAGAGAGAGAGAGTGAAACAAAAAGAGATAAACAACGCGACCAACAATGGGACAGAGAGCGAGAGAGAGAGAGAGAGCGAGAGAAAGAGAGACAGAGAGATATGCAGACACGCACGCACACACGCACACGCACACGCACACACACGCACTCTTATAGATTGACGCGTATATATATATATATATATATATATCCTTGAGATTCTCATGGGTTTTATCTCGTCCCCCCTCCGTCCTCGAAACGATCTCCTCTAAACCGCCTCTCCGTAGCCGCCTCGGCTTAAGGGTGCGGGGGTCCCCAGAATGACCCCCTCCGAGGAGCCCGCGCCCGACTGAGCTCCCCCCTCGGCGCCTGGGGGAGCTCGTCAGCCCGCGCCGCCGCGGCGGCGGCACGGCCGTGGCGATGTTCGGCGCCGCGGGGGCTGGCGCGGGCGCCCCGCCTGGCCCGCCTGGGTTGGGCCCTGGCGGGGGGCTCCTCGGCGTTGGCGGCGGCGGAGCGCTGGGCGGCTTTCTGGGGCTGCCGCCTGGCGTCGGCGCCCTGCTCCCGCCGCCGCCTGCCGGAGTGGCCGCTGGAGCTGCCGCGGCCGCGGGCGGAGCCGCCGCAGGCCCCGCAGCGCCAGGAGGCGGAGGCAAGGCGGTGGCGAAGCCCGGGATGGGCGGCAAGGGCGGCATGGGCGGCATGGGCGGCCCAATGGGCGGCATGGGCAAGCCGCCTGCCGCCCCGCCGCCCGCTGCAGGACGCGGCAGAGGTGCCGGCGCTGGAGCTGGAGCGCCAGCGGCCATGGGGGGCCCCGTGGTGCCGGGCCTGATCCCAGGGATCCCCGGGGTGGGAGCCCTCGTGGGGCCACCCGCTCACGCTGGGGGTGGAGCCGGCCTCGCCGTGGCAGGGCACGCCGCCCACGCGGTGCCAGCCGCCGCCGCGCCTGTGCCCGCGGGCTGGCAGGCGGGCATGCCCGTGGCGGGCGGGGCGCTGCCGCAGTTCGGAGCGGCGTTCGCCCAGCCGGCGGTGGCGGGGGTCGCGGCGGTGGCGCAGCAGGTTGGGCCGTGGGTATACGTGCCCATGGCGCCCCAGGCGGTGACCCACGGCCTCCTGGGGCTGAGTGCCGGTTGCCGCGTCGAGCTGGTGATGTACGACGCTGCATGCCAGCCGAGTGGGACGACGACGATGACAGTGACAGGGCTCTACCCACCTGACGCGGCAGGGGAGTTCGTGGAGTGCGCGGTGGAGAGCAGCAGCGACCCTCTCTACCTGCCGATCCTGCAGGGCATCTTCGCGATGGGAAGCAGCGTGGTGCACCTCTGCACCCAGGGCGTGGCGGCATGCTGTCGCACGACCTCTTGGCCAGGACGCAACGTGGTGCACTCGGACACGCTGCGCGTGCTGGGGGCGGCCTTGCCTGGAGGCGGAGCCGCTGATGGCGCTGGAGCTGCCCCACCTGGCGCCCTCCCTGCAGGAGCTGCGCCGCCCGCTGCTGACGCAGGCCCAGTGGTGCCGGGCAAGAACGCAGGTGGAGCCCCCAAGGGCTCAGGCGGTGCCGACGGTGACGACGTCGATGGCAAGACGGCCGAGGAGATGAGGAAGATTGTGAAGAGGCTGAAGGAGAAGCTTCAGAGGAAGCGCTCGATGGGCGAGGCGCTGGCCGAGCGCGCGGAGGCTGCGCTGGAGGGCCGCCGCAGCCGCAAGAAGCAGAAGAACAGAGACAAGGATAGTTCTGACAGTGCAAGTTTTGACGAGGCCCCGACCGCTGGTTCCGGCCGCCGAGTGCAGAAGCTGGCCCGCTCCGACCCCGGGGCGCTCATGGCTGCGGGTTTGAAGCAGATCCGTGAATACTTGGCGCAGCGGGGCGGGGCCGACAACGATGATGAGCTGGATAAGATGGCGTCCAACGTGGTGCAGTACATCACGAGCGTGTGGCATGGCATGCACCCCCAGAGCGAGATGGGCGTGCGGAACGTGCGCGAGATGAGGATGGTCGGGGAGTGCCTGGACGCCCTCACGAGGGGCGACCTGCCACAGCTGGGCGACATGCTGATGCAGAGGCTGAAGGCCATCGAGCAGGCCACCAAGGACGGGCACTGGAAGGTGGCCGAGCACCTCGAGCTGGTCGACTCCACCGACATCGGGCTGGCCAGCAGCGCCGAGGTGTCGGCGGCCGTGGCGACCTACTCGGAGGGCGCGAAGCTGAAGGAGCGCCTCACTCGGGCTGGCGCGCGGAGGCCCCCCTAGGGACTCGGCGAGGGAGAGGGTGGGCGCACCAGGACGCCCTCTCCCGCACCGCCGCCCCCACAGATATCGAGTCCTGGAGCACAGGGGGAGAAGGATGCGCCGACGCCCGGGTCGAGGAAGGACCGGTGGAGGGCGAAGCTCTGGCGTGGACGCGGCCGAGGGCGAGGTCGCGGTCGCGGGGGCGCTGTCGAGGCAGTGAGGAGAGCGTCGCCGAGCCCGGCAGCCGGGACAGGCGCTGGCGAGAGATCTGGGAGCCCGAGGAGCCCGTCGTCCCACTGGCGGCCAGCACCTGGTTCGATCAGCCCTGGAGTGGATCGCAAGCCGGCCCTTCGGAGACCCTCGAGCCCTACTCGTCGCGCGAGGTTCGAGGACGACGTGACAGCGGAGGCGAAGGCAGGCAACAAGGGCAAGCCGAAGGGCGACAAAGGACAGCGCCGCGGGACGCCACCTTGGCGCTCGTGGAACCCGAAGGGCAAGGGCGGCACGAAGGGACAGGCCCGTGGCAAGGGCAAGGACAAGGGCCAGGGCAAGAGGCCCAACAAGAATCGGAAGTAGAATGCATGAGCTTCGAGGGCGCTCGAGACGCGTGTGACTGCATGTCCGACGGCAGCTGGGAGTCCGAGATCACCTTCTCCTCGTACCTTGAGGATGAGTGCAACGGCGCCGCGCATGGCGCAGTCTCGGACGAGCCGTCCACGCGAATTCACGACTATCCCTACTTGGACCAGACGCGTGCCGCCAGTGAGCTGGGCAGTCTCTGTGGAGCTCCCGTTCGGGTTGTTGGACGCCGTCTAGCTGATCTCAGTGCTTCTTCGCCCGCGTCGAGCGGGGCACTTGGCAATTTTGATGCGAAATCGTACGATGATATCCTCTCACCACTGACCGCAGGGAACGGACGGCGCGACCTGCTGCCGTTGCCCTGCGTCGATCTGACGATCGAGGAGTTGAGCATGAACGGCGTCGTGTTCGGCGAATCGAAGCCAGTCGATCCCTCCTTCGAGGACGACCTGAACGGCTGGCTGAAGCTCACCGTCCTGAGCCTGAACTTCCAGTGCGCGCTGGGGGGCAAGCACCCGGGTCTCAAGATGGCCCCCTGGAAGGTGAGGCACGGGCCCGCCAGCGCGGTGCAGCTGAAGGCCCTGAGGTTGCTGGCCAGGAGTGTGGGCACGTTTTTGTGCCAGTACGAGGGCTCCGTGGCGAACCTCGACTGGACCCAGGAGCTGAAGTCGTCAGCAGTGAGCTACACGGGCATGGAGGTGTACCCAGCCGAGCAGCTGGACCGCGAGCGCCTCTTGCTCGCCCTGCCGCCGAAGGAGGCTTGCGGCTCGGTGCTGGCGACCGAGGTGAGCGAAGGATGGATAAGGAGCGTGCTGGAGCACCCGGAGTGGGTGATGAAGAGCCCCGCGGAGCTGGGCGAGATGCCCAAGACCCCGCGCGTCTGGGCCGAGGACGACGAGTGGGAGCTCATCGCGGCCGAGCTCGTGAACAGGGGCATCCTCGTCCCGATCGAGGCCGACGAGATCGTGAAGGTCAAGGGCCGTCGCGTGCTGGGCGGCCTCTTTGGTGTACGAAAGTCTGGACACGCCAAAGGCTCGGGGCCGCAGCGGCTGGTGATGAACATCATCCCGAGCAACTGGATGCAGGAGACGGTCCAGGGGGACATGAGTCTCCCCCCGACGACAGACAAGTGGAAGAGCATCATCTTGAGGAGCGGCGAGGTGATGATGAGCTCGTCGGAGGACCTCAAGTGCTGCTTCTACGTGTACCGGTTACCCGCGGTGTGGCACAAGTACATGGCGCTCTCCAAGAAGGTGAGCAGGTCCTGCATCGGTCTCGACGGGACCGGCGAGGTGCACGTGGCCGCGGCCGTGATCCCGATGGGCTGGGTGTCGGCGACAGGCATCATCCAGCACATCCACCGGCGGTTGCTTCGTGAGTGGCTGGAAGGAGTGCCTCCGCTGCCTGAGGATCGTGAATTGCGGCGTGACCTTCCTCTACCTCCACATCGCGAGAGGGGCTCGGTGGTCTCTCAGGGCGAGGCGAGGCCGCCGGTGCGAGGCGAGCTGGGCCGATCCTACAGCGACGAGCGCCCTCAGGTGTACATCGGTCGCACAGGGCAGCGGTGCGGCTTCTCCCCCTCCATGTGGGCGAACCCCTTCAAGGTGACGAAGATGATGCCGAGGAGCGAGGCCATCGCGAACTTCGAGAGTCACCTGC
Organism: Prorocentrum cordatum; assembly: GCA_963575745.1. Lineage (NCBI taxonomy): Eukaryota > Dinophyceae > Prorocentrales > Prorocentraceae > Prorocentrum > Prorocentrum cordatum. Next base: position 56,699 of record CAUYUJ010004236.1, read on the forward strand.
GCGACTCGCCCGATCTGCTGGCCTGCTTGCCCGAGCTCTCGGGCTGTCGCCTCCTGTGCCACTGCAGGCGAGGGCAGCGCTGCCACGGGGACGTGCTGGTCAAGGTGTGGTCGGAGACGGTGCCGAAGGCGACGAGCGGAGTAGACACGCTCATGCCGGAGGGTGCTGGTACAGCTTGCTGGGTAGTTTGGCAGGTGTACATCGACAACCTTGACGTGCTGGAGGTTACCGACGAGGTCTCCGCGGCGGCGCTGAAGGCACAGGGCCCCCCCGAGGTGGTGCAGCTGGCTTGCGAGAGGTACGCGCAGCGGGGCGTGCCCAGGAGCGAGGATAAGGCAGTGTGCCGCGAGCCTGTCAGTCAGGCCCTGGGCGAGCTCATTGACGGCACGAGGGGCGTGATCAGCCCGCCCCTGGAGTTTGTGTACCGCCTGCTGGGCCTCACCTTCGCCACGCTAGATCGGAGTGTGCTGACTCAGACTTGGCTGCAGGTGGTGGCGGGCCGCTGGGTGCGAGCGATGATGTTCAGGCGCGAGACGATGTCCGTGTTCGACGACCTGTGGCGTGCCGTGGTGCGCTGGAGAGGCGAGCGCAGGTTGCCCGCTCCCGTTCAGAGGGAGCTGCTGCTGGCCGTGGGGCTCCTGCCGCTCATGAGGTGCGACCTCAGGACGCCCGTGAGCGGGCTCGTCACCGTGTCCGACGCCAGCATGCGCAAGGGGGCGGTGTGCCGGGCTGTGCGCCTGCTCCCACACGGCGTTGAGGCAGCCAAGGCTTCTCGCAGGCGCCAGGTGGGGCGGCTGCAGGACGAGGGCGTGCTGCTGTCACTCTTCGACGGGATCGGAGGTGGAAGGCGGGCCCTCGACATGCTGGGGCTGAGCGTGGCCGTGTACGCCGCGTCGGAGACGGACCCAGAGGCCTGCCGCGTGGTGAAGTACGCGTGGCCGGACGTGGTGGAGCTGGGCGACGTCACAAAGCTGAGCGCGCAGGACATCGCCAAGATCCGGGACAGGGCCCCGCACGTGCGCTGGGTTCTCTTGTTTGCTGGAGCTCCCTGCGTGGACCTCACCAGGCTGAGCGTCGACAGGCAAGGGCTGTCAGGAGCGAGGTCGGGCCTCTTCTACGAGATCAAGCGGGTGAAGTCGCTGGTGAAGGAGGTGTTCTCCGTGGAGGTCGAGGTCTTCGACTTGATCGAGAATGTGTCCTCCATGACGGCCGAGGATCGCGACGCGATGTCAGAGCACATGGGGCTGACCCCGGTGATGATCGACGCCGCCGACATCTCACACGCTCGCCGAGAGAGGCTCTACTGGTGTGACACCGACCTCATGACGCCGTGGCAGGGCGAAGTCAGTGTGAAGAGCGAGGTGGTGAAAGTGACGATCCCTGGAGGTCCAGGCCCGCTGGGCCGCTGGCTGCGCCCTGGGCGAGAGTGGTCAGGGGCCGAGGTTCCTGAGCAGCGGCTGCCCACCTTCGCGAGGTGCATCCCGCGCGGGCGTGCCGGCGACAAGCCGAAAGGCCTGCGCCAGTGCAGCGAGGCCGAGCTGGAGCGTTGGCGGAGGCACGACTTCTGCTACGCGCCGTACCAGTTTCGAGATCCTCACTGTCTTCGATGGCAAGGAGGTGCGCTGGAGCCTGCCGACTCCTTTGAGAGAGAGATGCTGATGGACTTTCCACCTGGGCACACGGCGACAGCGCGGGCCACAAGATCCCGCAAGCTGGCTGAGCTCGAGGTGGTACGATGCGCCCTGCTGGGCAACTCGTTCCAGTGCGGCGTGGTGGCCTGGATAGTGGCGCACTGGGCTCACCGACACGGCTACCTGGACACGGTCCCCACGATAGCGGAGGCGCGCGCGGTCGGAGGCGCCTTCGACGCTGCCGAGGGCCTGGTGCAGGTGGCCAAGGAGGGCGACGACAGCGGGGTCGTGATCAGGGACCGTGGCCTCGAAGAGGCCGAGGCGCAGGCGGACCCAAGCATTCAGATCGTGGAGGAGCTGATCCGGCGAGCTGAGGTGAGGGGCTCGGACGTGCGCCTCGACACGCTGGAGGTCATGCGCCCTGACTTGTGGCCACGCCGCCCGATCAGCGTGAGCCGCTGGACGTGGAAGACAGTGCTGGTCTGGAAGTGGAGGTGGAAGAGCCACATCACGGCGCTGGAGGTGCTGAGCACGCTGGCAGGCCTTCGCTGGCGCTTCAGAGTGGGCCATCACCTTGGCACGAGGTTCGCTCATCTGATGGATTCGCAGGTTGGACTTGGTGTGATATCGCGGGGGCGCTCTTCCTCGCATCTGCTCAACGCAGCCGTCAAAAGGATCTCAGCTCTGGTCCTGGCGGCGTCGGCAAGACCGATTTACGGGTACACCGAGACGGACAAGAACCCAGCCGACGACCCTTCGCGGGAAGGCGGCCCGTCAGGTGACAGCAATGCCGAGGAAGCGTCGCATTGATTATGAGATAGACTTGGTGTCCCGCATTCGGGTACGACGCGCGATTGGCAGATTATCACACACACTAGTTCAACCTCGTACGTTTCGCAGATATGGTCAGATGGTGCAAAGCTTTGTCTCTTGGATTCGTGCCCATGGTATCGACGTGGCCACTGACCTGGAGCAGCTCGACTTTCAGTTATGTGAATGGATAGAAGCGCTGTGGGCGCATGGGAGGCCTGCTGGAGATGCTGGGGCCACTTTGTCTGGCGTACAGTTCTTCTTGCGACGCAAAAGAGTGCTGCACAGTGCGTGGAGCTTGCTGAAGGCTTGGCAACGGACTGAGATGCCACAAAGAGCACCACCCATGCCAGAGTATGTGCTGATGTCACTTGCCACGGCGGCTCGGTCCTGGAGTCGGAACGACGTGGCGGTGCTTCTTGTGATTGGCTACTCTGTGTTTTTGCGAACAATGGAGCTTCTTACTCTTCGAAAGTGGCAGCTGCAGTTCAGCAACGACGGCCTCAGCCTTGTCATAGCCTTGCCGGTGACCAAGGCAGGCAAGAGACGGCACTGTGAGGAGTCGGTCACGCTCCACGACGCTAGGATTGTTCACTTCGTCAGAGTGCTCACACAGCATTTGCCGCCTGAGAGCTCTTTGCTGCAGGGCACCGTGCCCGAGTTTCGCGATGTCTTCAGAGCTCTCTTGAGGTCGCTGAACCTGGAGCGGCACGGATATCAAATTTATTCTTTGCGCCGTGGAGGTGCCACCACTCACTATAGAAGATTCGAGAACATGGGCTTGACTTTGATAGTTGGGAGATGGCAAGATACCGCTGTGGCCAGACTTTACATCAGTGACGGTGTGCAAACTTTGCTTCAGAACGATTTCTTGCCTGCAGAATTGGAACGATTTCGTGTACTGGCTAGTGCTCTTAACTTCGATGTGGGATGAGAGAGTGAAAAGAGGGAGCAAAATATCTGAGCAGCTTCGCTGTCAGCATTTTCCGGACCCTCCCCACCCGTCCCTGGGAAATAATGGCGGTAAACCAGAAAGGGGTGCATGGAAAGGGGTCCCGGGGGGGGTTCGGACACGCGTCGCGCGCTGCCGCCCTCACCCGAGGGGGTTCGGACTCGCGTCGCGCTGCCGCTCCCGGTTAACTCCGAGGGTTCGGACTCGCGTCGCGCTGCCGCCCCTGGCCAGGCTTCGGAGTCCCAAGAGGACATGGGGGGGGGTCTCCGCTGGCAGCCCCCCTGTAGCACAAAACCCTTGGTGAGAGGAGTAAAAAGGAGAGGGACGAGGAAAGGGGACACAGAGATAAATACCCTTGAGATTCTCATGGGTTTTATCTCAGCCCCCCTCCGTCCTCGAAACGATCTCCTCTAAACCGCCTCTCCGTAGCCGCCTCGGCCCCGCCCTAAAACCCTGCCCGAGCCGAGTTGGCTAGAAGATGTGCCGACTTCGAGCCATCTGAGGATGCGCTGAAGCCGTCCCAGCAGGAGTTGGAGGGCTCGAAAGGGGTCCCGGGGGGGGTTCGGACACGCGTCGCGCGCTGCCGCCCTCACCCGAGGGGGTTCGGACTCGCGTCGCGCTGCCGCTCCCGGTTAACTCCGAGGGTTCGGACTCGCGTCGCGCTGCCGCCCCTGGCCAGGCTTCGGAGTCCCAAGAGGACATGGGAGGGGGTCTCCGCTGGCAGCCCCCCTGTAGCACAAAACCCGTGGTGAGAGGAGTAAAAAGGAGAGGGACGAGGAAAGGGGACACAGAGATAAATGTATGTACATGTATATGTATATATATATGTGCACTTGAACGAATAAATATATATATATATATATATATATATATATATATATATATATGTGCACTTGAACGATTGCATACGAACGGCACGTGCATGCCATTGCTTGTTAAAAAAAGAAGGGATTAACCGTTTGAGTTGCCACAGCCTCCGGTTCGGCAAGCTGTTGAGAGCTACCCCTTTTGAGCATGAACAGAAGTGAAGGTCATAGCAAAGACGGAAAACTACACTGGGAACCAACGGTGAGCAATCTAGAGCGATGTTGGAGCATTATCACATTTATAAGCACATCTCCGAGGGAGGAGGGCGCTGAAACGGTTAATTGTCGCCGCGCTCATGTTTCTCTTGTTTCTTCCCGTATCCATGTTTCGCTCAAGCAGTTTGGGCCCGAGTCTTTGGAAGACAGGCCAGGTTGCAGCCAAGTCCGCCCCGGCTGCACGGTGACTTCGACCGCCTTCCAGGCCAGGCGCGACCCGAGGGCTGAGCAAGCATACCAGCCACGATGAATACGCCACCACCGATGGACCAGAGATTTCACCGCGTCGCCACCTCCTTGCCGCATCTTTGCCGCGCACTTGGGGGGGTAATTACATCGAGGTTTCACCGCGTCGCCGCCCGTTGCCACCTCGTTGCCGCCCACCTTGGCAGGTTCCGTCGAGGTTTCGCCGCGTCGCCGCCCGTTGCCGCCTCGTTGCCGCCCTGTTGGGGGATTTCGTCGAGGTTTCGCCGCGTCGCCACCCGTTGCCGCCTCGCCGCCGCCCAACACGATGGGGAGGTCGAAGTTATACCACACACCTTACACCATGTAGCCTGCACCACGCAGATTGCATCCCATAGCTTCCACGCATCCGCAGTACATCGACTTGCTTGCTGCGGTCCACGCTAGCTAGCTCACACACGCCTATTCGTTTGTATTCCCCAAGCTGCTTGCCTCTGGGGGGCCTCTGTCGGTCTGACAGCTATGCTGCCGCCGTCGCCGCCTCGTCGTCGCCCGTCGTCGGGGCCTGTCTTCCGGTCTGGCGGCTATGCGGCCGCCGTTGCCGCCTCGTCGAAGCCCCGTCGCCGCCCGCATAGAGTGCCGCCAAATAGGTAGCACAACATAGCTGGCGCATCACACACGTTCTTCTCTGCGTAAACGATTAGGGTCCACAGCACTCCCGAGGTCGTGGCCCCACTCCCCCTTGGGGATGTGCAGTTTTCGTATGATTGTGCCCCCTAGTTCATTCTAAATATGAGTTCGTATGATCCCAGCCAAACCGGGTTCGGCACCCCCGCCATCCTTTGCAGAAGCAAAATGCGCGCACACTCGTTTATCAACAGTCACACGTGTAGAATCCCTTGCAAAAGCATGGACGCAGTTCACGCGCGCGCGTCTCTGTGCGCGCATCCTGTAATCATTCAGAACCGAAGGTTCGTACGGAATTCAAAATCGAGAAATGATCTGCGCGCGCGCTCTTGCGAAATCTTATGGAAACCGTCGGTTTTCAACATGTTCATCAAATGCGACCAAACGTGCCCCACGCGCGCGCATGTCGAAATCATTCGAACGCCCTTGCGCGCGTGTTGTCGCAAGAACCCCGTGGAAAACATGGGGCGAAGTGCCGCGCGCGTCGTCGCGCGCCCATGCCGGAATCCTTCAAAAACCTTAGGTGTCGCAGGAATTTCAAAATCGAGTGCAGCGACAACTTTTAAAAAATCATTTTGCTCCAACCGATCCCCACCGAAACCTTGAGCATTTCGTCTCGACGGCGCTCGGTCGCCTCATTGGTTGAACGCTGTGCGCGAGGCCCTGTGGTCTCGGCCAGTGCGGCGGTCGGGCCGGATGGCGATTTTTGTTGTCTCCAAATCCAGCAATCCCAGAGCTCCTGACAAAATAAATTGAAGGCCATCCGGGGCGAAACAACAAGTTTCGGAAACGCGCGCTGCGAAACGGATAGGGAGCCGCAGCCTGTTGAAAGAGACAGGGGAAGAGCATCAGCAGGAGGAGCAAGAGGAGGAGGCGGACGACGAAGGACGTGGAGGAAGAGGAGGGAGGTGTTGCCCCAATTTGCAAGGTGTTGCCCCCATTTGCCAGGTGGCTGTGGTCAGGAGCCCCGGAGGCGCCAGGATGCTCCCAGGACCGCCCACGCTGGCTCCAGGACGCCTTCAGGGCGGCCCGGAAGGGGTCCGAGACGGCTCCGGAGCGCTCCATGTAAATGGCGCCAGGACGGCCCACGGGGCCTCCAAGATGCTTCTGGAGGGCTCCCAGAGAGCCCCCTAAGAAGCTGCCGGGAGGCAGATCTCCTGGTTGCTCCTGAGGTTTTTCAGATGGTGTTCGTTCCATTTTACTCCTCTGGTATTCTTAGTGCGCCCTCATTCCTCATGGCTTCCCGTCCTCAGTGAATCTTCAGGAAACTCTCGATTCTCCTGGACTCACTTCCACCCACATGGTTTCACCGCAAATCCCGTGCTTGCGCCTAGCTAGAGCTTAAGAGCGCACGAAGCGCGCGTGGTTCAAGTATTGTTTTATGTGTAGCTATATATATATATATCGAGAGACCGGCTAATATATGTATATAAGTTTATATATATATACCGAGAGAGAAAGAGAAAGAGAGAGAGAGAGAGAAAGATAATACAACACCACATGACAAACTTATGCATGCGTATACGCATGTAGGTGTTAGTGAGCGAGACAAAGAGAGAGAGAGAGAGAGAGAGAGAGAGAGAGAGAGACGCAGGATGGGAGGGACGGATAGGGAGAGTGGACGAGGAAGGGAGGAAAACAGAGGACCACGACGCAACTTGCACACCAGAGGCAGACGAGCGAGAGAGAGAGAGCGAGGGACACGCCGAGAGATCGGACGAGATCCATTGACCGAGGTCGAGAGACGCCGATCGACCGATGACTCATTGATCGATCAAGTCAGGAATCGGCCACGAGCCCGGGGGGAAGCGAGACGGGGGCGGGCCTTCTCAGAAGGCTTGGAAGCCCCCCGGGTCTTCTGAGAAGCTTTCTAAGCCTTCCCTGAAGGCACGGAAGACTCCTCGGAAGGCGCGAGGGCTTCTGAGAAGTCCCGCCGCCTTCCTCTGAGAAGGCCTTCTCCTCCTCACTTCCCCGCCGGTCGCGCCGCCGCATCTGGTTTTTGAGTCGTTACTCGGGTCTCCAGCGGCCGTCCGGGACAATCTCCGCTGTAGGAGGAGGAGGAGGAGGAGGAGGAGGAGGAGGAGGAGGAGGAGGAGGAGGAGGAGGAGGAGGAGCAGCCGCTGGAACGCATCCCGAGGCTGGCAAGCCGCCGAGAACCGACGACACCTCCCGAGCGCCTCGAGCCTCGCACCTCCGAAACTCCCCCCCTCGCTCGTCGGCAGAGGAAGGCCTCCCGGCTCCCGCCTCGCGGGTGGAGGCCACCGCTGCCGAGAAGCACCGGCCGACCAGGGCGCCCGCCGCCCCCCCCCCGCCTGGGCCACCCCCGGAAGAGCGAGGGAGGGCCTCGCCTTCCATCTCTCCTCCTCCTCCTCCTCGTCGTCCTCCTCCTCCTCCTCGTCCTCCTCCTCCTTCTCCTCCTTCCTCCTCCTTCCTCCTCCTGCTCCTCCTCCTTCTCCTACTCCTATCCTGTTTCCTTCTTAGAATCTACTCTTACTCCCCCCTCTGGCCGGCCGATAGCGGCCATAGCGGCCCCATCCGGGCCCTCCAATCCTAACTGTGAAAATTCAATACAAAGTCGTCGTTTTTCTCTCAACATGGCCTTTCTTGTCGTCGACGATGCGAAATGCGTAGCAGGAGTAGGACGCGGCGCACATCGCGCGCGGCCGTCAATCTGGGCCCTCCCATCGTGATTGTAAAAATCAATACGAAGTCCCCGTTTATCCTCTCGGCATGGCCTGCCTTGTCCTCGACGATGCGAAATCGTAGCAGGAATGGGACGCGGCGCACATCGCGCGCGGACGTCTGGGGCAACCCCAAGCGGGAGGGGCCATCCGACCTGTCAAAAACAATACAAAGTCGGCATGTGTCTTCTCAATGGGGATTTTTTTTGTCGTCGGCTTTGCGAAACGCGTGGCAGGAAGGGGGCGCGGTGCACATCGCTCGCGACAGGGCGAAATGTCGATCTCGCTTCGGCGCCGCGCCGTGTTTTCTGGAAATTGCGCTCCCGCTAGGGCGCGGCGCACATTTTTCGCTCGCCAATTCGTCGAGCGCCTAGCGCCTGGGGCTTCCCGGGGCTTCCCCAGGGCCTCGTGGATCCTCCTAGAATTACCTAGGGCTTCCTGGGCCCTCCTGAAGCCTCCTTGGGCTTCCTGGGGGTCGCTGGGGCTTCTCCTGAGGCCTCCTGGGGCCTCCTGGGGCTTCCTGGGGCCTCCTCGGCTCATGCTGAAATGCCAGCGCAGTCTTTGAGGCGCGCCAGGGATTTCCCATCGGTAACCGCCATCGCGGCTGCATCAGCTGTGGCAAACCACCTTGCCGATCTGATTTTGGTCCCCAGTTTCGCCAGCACTGTTTCTGATGTTGTGGGAGGGCGGGAGGGAATGGGCATGCCATGCTTGACTCGCTCGAGCTGGCTAGCTTGACTCCTACTCCTACTTCATCTCCTTCTTCGCCTCCTCCTCCTCCTCCTCCTCCCTCCTCCCCCCCATCACAACCATCGAGCACAGACACCCGTCCCACGCCAGCGTCGCACCACCACACCCTTCACCACTCCTTCTCCCCCCCTCCTCCTTCTCCTCCTCCTCCTCCTCCTCCTCCTCCTCCTCATTCTCCTCCTCCTCCTCATCATTATCAGCATAATCATCATCAGCAGCAGCATCATCACCAGCATCAGCATCATCACCATTATTACCACCATCACCATCATCATCAAACTTGCCATCAGCATCAACAGCATCGTCATCACCATCACCCTCACCATCACCATCACCAGCATCATCATTATCAGCATCCCCATCATCATCAACAGCACCACTGTCATCATCACCATTAGATTATCATCACCATTATCAGCACCGTCGACATCACCATCATCAACAGCAACATCACCATCACCATCGTCATCATCATACTTATCATCATTATCGTTATCATCATCAGTGTCATCATCATCAGCAGCATTATTGTCAACATCATCATCAGCATCATCATTATTATCAGCATCGTCATCGTCATCCCCTGAGCTGCTGGTTGCCATTGCGTGTGGTGCGTCATGACCCAGAGTACGACGAGCGGAGGCAGCCAAAGCATGTGCCTCAATTTCACGGACTTGTCCCGATGTGGCGTAGCAGACGAGGACATGTTTCACAGAGCATGGAGCTGTGTCGAGAATTGCGGTTCGGAAGCACACAACCATTCAGATCCGTTGGCAGCCGAGGCGTATACCCAAGCGCAGGCCGACGAATGTTTCCGGCTTAGAGGTTTGATTCCCTCGTCGTGGCTGGCTGTACCCCCAAAAGCATCAGACGAGCAGTGGTTCACGGCGTGTACGGTTGGGGATTATATCTCCCACGCTACGTCCGGCCACGACACGGCCCAGCGTCCAATCGTTGTGCGTGGTGATGCCAGCGGGGGAGCAGATTCCAGCAGCAGCCGACTGCGTCGAGTTGGGCTTTCCAACCGCCAGGGTGGATCGTGTCACGCCGTTTCGTGTCGGAGCGACGGTTTTGGGCCCATTCGGTCGGACCGCAGGTGAAGCAGACGGTGCCCCGCGGAGAGCTGAGGGCAGTTCTGCGAGCGGCACAGACCACATCAGGGCACGTGACATACGTCACGGACAGCAGTGGAGTTGCGGACGGCCGGGCGCAGAGACGGCACCAGTCGCCAGCAGGCCAAGATGCTGACTTGCGGTGGCAGGTCGGAGTGCAGTTTCGTGAACGAGATGAGGCAGCATTTGTTGTGTTGTTCGTCTACTCACAGGTGACAGTGCAGGAGCTTTCCAGATGCACCGCTCCAGCATGGATGGTGTAAGGAAACGCAGTTGCCGATATTCTCGCCAGGGCTGCCGCCGATCGTGTCCGAGTCCCCGAGGATGTGAGGTCCGCGTGGCATGATACAGAACGAAAAGGTTTCCTCATTCGCATGAGATTGTTAAGTGCAACTGGTAATGTGAGAAGGAGCTTGCGGGAGATGGGCCCAGGAGAAAATCTGAGCGGCCAACCCCTCCCCCCGCTCCCTCGACCCACATCTTAGTAGATAGTGGACGCAGATGTCTCAAATTTGGTAGCTCCGCTACCCTAGCCACTCGTGCCGTGCGGGTCGACAGGCCGTGTTTTGAACTCAGTGATATTGACGGGGTTGCTGTTCGGGCTGCCAATAGGGGTACAACTGCACATTGCAGGGGGTGGTGGTGCACAGTAGTCATCGGATGCGTTGACAGAAGAGGCTTAAGTTGTGGCTTCGTTGCTTGTGTGGGCACTCTGCCTGTCAGTGTTTGAGAACCCTTGAGCAACCGTGTCATGAGGCCACGATGCCCAATCGAGCCATATATTTGATACATATATATATATATATATATTAGCCAATATTATCGCAGGGCGCTGGCCTAAGGTCCGCAGCTGAGCAGAGTTGGCTCGTCGGGCTTCGTAATCCACCGAAATCGTTTCGCGACCGTCGTCGCTCACTCACTCACTCCTCCTCCTCCTTCTCCTCCTCCTCTTCCTTCTCCCTCCTCCTCCCCCTCCTTCTCCGCCTCCCCCTCCTCCTCCTCCTCATCATCATCATCATCCTCGTCCTCGTCCTCCTCTTCCTCCTCCTCTTCCTCCTCCTCCTCCTCCTCCTCCTCCTTGTGTCTCCTGCTCTTGTATCACACTGCGATCACTGTCCCTCCTCCGCTTCCTCCATCTCCACCTCCTCCTTCTCGTCGCCCCCCGTCATCGCCCCCCATCTCTCCCCTCGGTATCATAACGTCGCACTGCACGGGCCTCGGGGGCGCAATGCGCGCTCGGGATTTTCCGCGGGAGGATGGCTGAGAACATGTGAGGAGGAGGAGGAGGAGGAGGAGGAGGAGGAGGAGGAACAAAAAGAAGGAGGAGGAGAAGGAGGAGGAGCAGGAGAAGATATGGACAATTCGCAGCTGCGCCGCGCGGCGCGGACTGCAGCCCTAGACATCTCCGACCCCCGGGCCTGCTGCGCTTCGGCGCCGGCATTCACAGCGCCGACGCTGCACGGACCGCCGTCGCTCGCGCTCGCCGTCGGTGAGGCTCGCCCACTCGCGGGGGTGCACTCGCCGCCGCGCCGCGCACACCCCGCGCATCCCGGGGACGACCAGAGGGGGGCGAAGGTGCAGGCGATGCGGTGGCCTCCAAGGGGCTACACGCCTGGAAAAGCCTCGGCCCGCAGGCAGGCAAGCAAGCAACATGCGGAGTACGAAACGCATATGAGCACATAGCCGCTGCGTGCCACGCGGCATCGCAATACTTACTGACTGCGTCCCGCCACGCCGTGGCCGAGCCGACGCAACGTTTACCGACTCGACCCCGGGAAGCAGGCAATGCCCAGGGAGCGGTGGCACCAGCGCCTGAAACAGGGGCGGCGACCCGAGGAACCCAGGGAACGCGCGCGAACCCAAGAGCGAGGAGCACCCAGGGAAGGGCTGAGGGCGCCAGCTGTGGAAGCCGGGATTGGGCATGTGCGCTGGAGGGAGAGGCAGGGGAAGGAGGAGGAGGAGGAGGAGGAGGAGGAGGAGGAGGAGGAGGAGGAGGAGGAGGAGGAGGAGGAGGAGGAGAGAGGAGGTGGGAGGAGAGAGGAGGCGGGAGGAGAGAGGAGGCGCGGGGGTTATGAGAGGAGCGGCTGTATTCCCTCATCGAAGGCCGGCCGCTCGCGGATCTCTATATATAGGGCTCCCTGCTGGCGCGCTGCATTCTCCGCCCGAGTGCCCGGCGCGCCTCCCCCGCCTCCCGGGGCCCTCTCGGCTTCGTGGACAGGATCACAGGATGACAGGGTGGCGAGGAGGAGCACGAGGCGTCGCATGACGACGCGGGGGACGCGGAGGACGCATACACATATATATATATATATATATATAGAAAGAGGGAAAGAGAGAAAGAGAGAGAGAGAGAGAGAGAAAGAGCGAACGCTTCACGAGGAGGAGGAGGAGGAGGAGGAGGAGGAGGAGGAGGAGGAGGAGGAAGAGCAGGAGGAGGAGTAGGAGTAGGAGTAGGAGTAGGAGTAGGAGTAGTAGGAGTAGGAGTAGGAGTAGGAGTAGGAGTAGGAGTAGGAGTAGGAAGAACAGGAGGAGGCGGAGGAGGAGAAGGAGGAGGAGGAGGGAAAGGGTGGAGGAAAAGGAGGAGGAGGATGAGCATCGAACGGAGGACGGCGAGGAGGGCGAGGCTCCCTACGAGCACGCCGCGCGAGGTCTGTCGTCCCCCAGGGGTCGCCGCGCGAGGGGGCGAGCAGGATGCAAGTTGTTTCCGCCTGCTGCTCCGCCACGCGACGAGCAGAGTGGAATTGCATCTTCCGCCCCGTGCGTTGCCACGAGGCGAGTATGATGGAATTCGATTCGGTTACCTTCCAGGCGTTGCCGCGTGGTGGGCATATCCGAATGCTACTGCTTCTGCCGCCGTGCGTGGCTGTGCGCCGGTCGAAACTCATGCGTGTTGTTCCGCCCCCTGCGATGCCACGCGACGAGCGGAGTAGAGTCGCATGTGGTCCGCCCGCTGCAGTGCCGTGCGGCGCATGTGGTATAGAGCAGTGTCGGTTCCGCTGCCCCCCCTGTTCCCTCCCTCCCAGGCGTTGCCGAGCGACGGGCGGAGCGGCATCTTACCTTTTTTTACGCGGCCTTGCTTTGCCACGTGACGGGCAGACTGGGTTAGTAGTTGTTGTTGTTCCCCTTGCGCGGCTGCGCGGCGAGCAGAATCGGCTCGTATGTTTGTCCGCCCGCAGGCGCTGCCGTGCGGCAGGTAGAGCGGGGTGCGACAGGGAGGAGTTGCCTACAAGGGAAACGAGAGGAGGAGGAGGGGTGAGGAGGAGGATGGGGGGGGAGGAGGGGGAGGAGAACGGAGGAGGAGGAGGAGGAGGAGGAGGAGGAGGAGGATGAGGAGGAAGGGGAGGAGTGAAATGATGAGGGAGGATGAGGAGGGGCGTGTTACAGCATGTTGCCGCTTCTCCTTCTTCTCCCCGTCATTCCCCGTCACCTCCTCCCCATAACCCCTCCTCATCGCCACCTTCGCCCCCTCACCCCTCCTGCTCCCTCTCCTCATCCCTCTCCCCCTCTTCGTCCTCCTCATCCTCTCTCTTCCCCTCCTTCTCATCTCCCCCCCTTCGCCCCCCCCAGCTTCTCTCCTCTATCTCCTCCTCCCAGGAGGAGCTGGATGATGATGGGGAGGGGGGCGAGGTAGAGTCAACCCGCATAGTAGGGGTAGGCAACCTTTCCAAGGGTACCCTTGCATCCTTGCCTCCTCGGTCTATCCCTGGCCACTTCCGTTGGTCGTGCCCCGCTCGAAAAGCTTCGAGGTGGCCTTACAAGGCACTTGCATCCTTATCGTGCGTCTTTTTGGTACGGGTTGATGGTAGAGACAAGTTGTCCCCGCTCGAGTTCCGTCTTTCCTCGTTCGCCAGAGAGGGGGCTCTTACTTCTCCTCGGGAGTGGCACTCTCGTCCGTTGCGTGTTCTCCCCCTCTCACGCTGCGTTGTGTGCACCACATGTTCAGGGCGTGCAGCTGTCGGGAGGAGCGAATCCGCTGATACAGTCAACCCGCATAGTAAGAATGAGCGAGTTTTCCACGGTTGCCCTTGCATCCTTGCCCCTTAGGCCCATCCCTGGCAACTTTCGCTGGCCAGCCCCACTCGAGAAACGTCAACATGGCGTTCGAAGGCCCTTGCATCCTTACCGCGCGTCCTTGTTGTACGGGTTGACTGCAGTGAGGCGATCTCGTGCGCAGGCCTGCTGTGACTCAAGGTGGGCTCAATGTGAACAGCGGGCTCGACACACACACACACACACACATATGTCGAGGCCGGTAGGGAATGTTGACACACCATTGCGCTCTTGGTGAATCTGCGAACGCGCGTGTCACGCTGTTGTTCATCCATGGCCTTTGCCGATCGCGACAGCCTCCGAAGCCACAAAGAGACGACAGCCTCTTCGACAAGATTGCAGAGGCTCAGGCGCGCGTTGTGGGGGAGAGGCCTGGCCATGCCGAGGGCTGAGAAGCTTCGAAGGCACCGCCAGGTTGCAATGGGAGGAAGAAGATGAAGCCTGTGCGGTGCCATTGCACGCCTAAGAGGACGACGAGGAGGAAGGGGAGGAGGGGACAGAGGACGGTCGATGAGGGGGGAGATGCGGATGGAATGGAGAAGCAGGAGGAGGAGGAGAAGGAGGAGGAGGACGAGGAGGAAGACGAATATGGGGGAGGGGGGGGAGGACGAGTAGGAGGGAGTAGTCGGAGCAGGAGCAGGAGCAGGAGGAAGAGGAGGAGAAGGAGGAGGAGGAGTAGAAGAAGGAGGAGGAGGAGGAGGACTTTGGAGGAGTAGGAGTAGGAGGAGGAGGAAGAGGAGGAGGAAGAGGATGATGTTGATGATGATGATGATGATGATGATGATGATGATGATGATGATGATGATGATGATGATGATGATGATGATGATGATGCTGCTGCTGCTGCTGCTGATGATGATGATGATGATGATGATGAGGAGGAGGAGGACGAGGGCGAGGACGAGTACGAGGACGAGGATTGGGAAGCAGGCGGGCGGAGGAGGAGGATGAGGATAAGGAGGAGGGGGGAGGGGAGAGCAGGAGGAGGGAGGAAAAAGAAGAGGGAGCGAGGATGAAGGACGAGGATGAGGGAGGAGGGGAGGAATGAGGAGGAGGGGAGCAGAAGGAGGAGGAGGAGGAGGAGGAGAAGGAGGAGGAGGAGGAGGAGGAGGAGGAGGAGGAGGAGGAGGCGGCCTCTCGCCGACGGCCTGTGGCCTTTCCGAGCGCTCCGAAGGGAGGGCCTCCAGAGAGAGGGGTGCTGATCGCGATCTCTGCTGTCATCGAGCGTTCGACCAGCCGGGGAGATCGCGTAGCTTCCGCAGGAGGCACCTGCCGCCCATGCCTGGCCACCGCCATCCTGGGCACGAGGATGGCTTATAGACCCTCTTGGCGCCTCGGCGATGGGGCGTATACTCCGCGCCAGGGCCCAGGGCCCAGGGTGTCTCTGGTCAGGCATGGTGGTGGTGCATGGGGTGCCTTCTGCGCACCTGCGTAGGGAATCGCGTGGACGACGAGGTGCAATGCTTGTCCAGAAGAGGGGTTATGATCTTTCTGGGCGGGGGCCGCTGCGAATGGAGCAACCGGCGCGATGATTTTCAGAGGAGAGACGGCGAGAGAGAGAGAGAGAGAGAGATAGTGAGAGGGAGAGGAAGAGCGAGAGATAGAGAGAGGGGGAAGAGGGAGGGAAAGCAGAGAGGAGCGAGAAAGAGAGGGAGAGGGAGACGGAGACTACACAATCAATGTGAAGGGTCCAAACATATGCAGTTGTGAGTATAGCTATTGTGGGTATCGTCTTCGGCTGTTTCTTTTGGTATGGGGCCACGAAGCGTGTAAAGGGTGTGCGGGCATGGGGCGAGGACGCATGCGGGCGCAGCCATTGGGGTCTTCGGTGGCGCTCCATGTGGGGACACGAAACGTGTGTGAGGTGTGCCGAATGGAACGGTGCCGCCATGCGAACCATGCCACTGGAGCCTTCGGTGGAGCTCCCTATGGGGCCACGAAGCGCTGTACTGAGTGGAGGAGACGCGTGCGGACACCGCAACTGGGGCCTTCGGTGGAATTCCCTATGGAGCCAGGAAGCGCTGTACTGGGCAGGGGAGACACATGCGAACACCACCAATGATGCCTTGGGTGGAGCTCCCTATGAGGCCACGAAGCGCTGTACTGGGTGGGGGGGGCGCATGCGAACACCGCCACTGGGGCCTTCGGTGGAACTCCCGATAGGGCCACCACGAAACGCTGTACTGTGTAGGGGGAATGGCATGCGGACACCGCCACTGGGGCCTTCGGTGGAGCTCCCTATGGGGCAGCGAAGCGTTGCACTGGGTGGGGGGAACGGATGCGGTCACAGCCACTGTGGCCTTGAGGGAGCTCCCGATGGAGCCCTGAAATCCGTATTGAGCTGGGAAAGCGCATGCGGACACCGCCACTGGGGCCTTCGATGCAGCTCCGTATGGGGCCACGACATGTGTATTGGGTTGGTGAAGCGCATGCGGATACCGCCACGAAACGTTGCACTGATTGAGGGAAACGGATGCGGACACGTCGCTGGGGCCTGCGGTGGAGCTTCCTATGGGGTCACGAAGCGCTGTCCCTAGTAGGGGAAACGCATGCGGACTCCGTCACTGGGGCCTTCGGTGGAGCTCCCTATGGGACCACGAAGCGCTGTAATGGGTGGGGGAAACACATGTGGACACCGCCACTGGGGCATTCGGTAGAGCTCCCTATGGAGTCACGAAGCGCTGTACAGGCGAAGGGTAACGCATGCCAACACCGCCACTGAGGCCTTCGGTGGAGCTCCGTATGGGGCCACGAAGCGTTGCACTGGGTGGGTGAAAGGCATGCGGACACCGCCACTGGGGCCTTCGGTGGAGCTCCCTATGGGGCAGCGAAGCGCTGTACTGAATGGAGGAGACGCATGCCGACACCGCATCTGGGGCCTTCGGTGGAGCTCCCTATGGGGCCACGAAGCGTTGTACTGAGTGGAGGAGACGCGTGCGGAAACCGCAACTGGTGCCTTCGGTGGAATTCCCTATGGCGCCAGGAAGCGCTGTACTGGGCGGGGGAGACACATGCGAACACCACCAATGATGCCTTGGGTGGAGCTCCCTATGAGGCCACGAAGCGCTGTACTGGGTGGGGGGAGCGCATGCGAACACCGCCACTGGGGCCTTCGGTGGAGCTCCCGATAGGGCCACGAAACGCTGTACTGTGTGGGGGAATGGCATGCGGACACCGCCACTGGGGCCTTCGGTGGAGCTCCCTATGGGGCAGCGAAGCGTTGCACTGAGTGGGGGAAACGGATGCGGTCACAGCCACTGTGGCCTTGAGGGAGCTCCCGACGGAGCCCTGAAATCCGTATTGAGTTGGGGAAGCGCATGCGGACACCGCCACTGGGGCCCTTGATGGAGCTCCCTATGGGGCCACGACGTGTGTATTGGGTTGGGGAAGCGCATGCGGATACCGCCACTAAACGTTGCACTGAGTGGGAGAAACGGATGCGGACACGTCGCTGGGGGCCTGCGGTGAAGCTCCCTATGGGGTCACGAAGCGCTGTCCCTAGTAGGGGAAACGCATGCGGACACCGCCATTGGGGCCTTCGATGGAGCTCCCTATGGGGCCACGACGCGTGTATTGGGTTGGGGAAGCGCATGCGGATACCGCCACTAAACGTTGCACTGAGTGGGAGAAACGGATGCGGACACGTCGCTGGGGCCTGCGGTGGAGCTCCCTATGGGGTCACGAAGCGCTGTCCCTAGTAGGGGAAACGCATGCGGACACCGCCACTGGGGCCTTCGGTGGAGCTCCCTGTGGGACCACGAAGCGCCGTAATGGGTGGGGGAAACACATGTGGACACCGCCACTGGGGCATTCGGTGGAGCTCCCTATGGAGTCATGAAACGCTGTACAGGGGAAGGGTCAAGCATGCTGACACCGCCACTGAGGCCTTCGGTGGAGCTCCGTATGGGGCCACGAAACGCTGTACTGGGTGGGTGAAAGGCATGCGGACACCGCCACTGGGGCCTTCGGTGGAGCTCCCTACTGGGCCACGAAACGCTGTACTGTGTTGGGGCAACGCATGCGCACACCGCCATTGGGGCCTTCGTGGAGCTCCCTATGGAGTCACGAAGCATTTTACTGGCTGGGGGGTGACGCACGCGGCCGCATGCGGGCGGTGCCACTGGGGCCTTCGGTGGAGCTCCCGATAGGGCCACGAAGCGCTGTACCGTGTGGGGGAATGGCGTGCGGACGCCGCCCATCGAAACGAACTCACGGAAAAGAGGGGCCTCGCCCCTCATTTGGGGTTCTTCATGACCGCGTTTCGACCGTGCTTCCCTCTCAGAGCTTCGGTGCGGGACTGGCTCCGCCGCGCCCTCGCCGGCGCTGCTCGCGGCTCCGTGCCCCGCGCCGCCACTGGCGGCAGGAGCATGCTCCGGCTCCCCCGGCAGGTCCGAGGGCGGCGCGGGAGGGCGCGGTCGGACCGAGGTGCTCATGATATCCGTCATGGTACCCAGCAGCACTTTGAAAGCAGAGTTCTTGATGTCACGATCTCTTGAGCAGCTTGATTTGTGCTTGAGCCAGGCTGTGTACTGAGTTTGAGTGAAGAGCGCGAGCAACAAGACGGACAGGCGAAGGAGTGCAGTTGCAGATTGAATTCCTGATTCTTACTTAGATGGAGGTCGGTTCTGGGAGGGTGCCCAACATGTTCTTCCCCCGGAGGTCCTGGCGTCGCCATTGCTTCGAGCCAGGCGTCTTCTCCTATTGTTCGGGCCCCGGGGACCCTCACAGATCGATCCGGCTCGAGAGCTGATGAGGTCTGGTGCTCCGGTCGTGATGTTTCACGATGGTGAAACTGCAATGTCTTCACAGCGTCGGAGCTCAGGGGATCGAGGCCTGTTCGGGGAGGGTGCCATGATGATGCGGTTCGTGCGTGCTGGAGGTCCTCTTGTGCATCCTGGGGGAGGGCACTCTCGAAGGATCCTCAGCTTGGCCAGCGGAGGGCCTCGCGCCCTTGGCGGATGCTCCCGTGTCCTGGGCCCGGCCGTGCGCGAGCACCCCTCGAGGGCACGGGCGGGTACGGGCCCAGGCATGCGACGTTTTGATTTCTGTCAATACGGGGTCCCTGGAAGGCCCGACCCTTTCCCCGGGACCTGTTTTCAGCCTGGGTCGTTTTCTGGCGTTCCCGAGGCCCAGCGAGGGCCCCTCGAGGCCGAAGATGGCCAAAAGCCTCTTGTCCAGATTTTTGGTCGATGCGGTCATGTCTGGGGGGCTCGGATGTTGATGGAGGTGCCCCTGGCCCCCGGTGCTCCTAGCTTTTCGCTTCCTTCTGAAGCCTCTGGGGCCCTCTGGGCCTCGTGAGGGGTCCCCTGGAGGCCGTCAAGGCCACCCCGAGAATCCTGGGGGTACCTTCGGCCTGGGGCACCTTTATCAGGAGGAGAAAAATCACACAGACACCATGCATCGTCGATTCCCCAGAAAATAAGGGAAAATATTGGCAGCGGGGGGAAGACAGACACCCAGAAATATGGGAAATATGGGGAATCCTTTTATGTGTAAGTATTCGTTTGTGTGTCCCAGGGCCCCTTCATTCTAGCAGCACCCGAGGTGTGGGGCGAGCAGGCGATGAGACGCGGGAAGGCCCGGCCGGGCCCCGGGCAGGCCAAGGCGCAGGCGGCCAACACGCAGGCGCCGCGGGCGGGGGCCCCCCGGGGCGCCCGGGGGGGGGCTCCCGAGCTCAGGAGCGAAAGAAGGACGTACACGTACATGAATCCACGCTGGTTTCGAGAGTACGCATTGCGCAAATGTTCGTATCACGCGGCCAGTCTCGCAGATCGAGGGGCTGTGTTCATGTACATAGCTGGGCGCGTACGTCCTTTGCGGGCTTCCTACGAGCACACCGTACCCAGAGATCCGACGTCGTGATTTTTCCCGGAAAGGGCGCGGGCCCAGGGTTCTCTTTTAGTAGGTAAACCTGTCCCCCGGTGCCAACTTGAAGGAGGCCGGCGAATTTTTTCCCTGATAAATATCGAGGTCGAAGGAGGCCGGCGAATTAAAATTTGAGGATGTCTCGAGCGAAACGCTTGTTTTTGAAATCCCGATCGATAAATCACAGGGTGCGGGCCACTTTTTCGTGTGTTGAGGATGTCTCGAGCGAAACGCTTGCTCCGCAGAGTTTGCCGAGGATGTCTCGAGCGAAACGCTTGTTTTGCAGAGCCGACCGCGACGCGGAAAAGCGCCCCGCGCGAAGGAATTTCGATGATGTCTCGACTAATTCCTTTGTTTTTGTACGATTTCCTGGAATTTTGGCAGGATGTCTCGAGCGAAATGCACGACCCCACCCTAGCACGACCATGCACGACCCCACCCCAGCACGACCATACCCCAGCACGACCACACCCCAGCACGACCCGACCCCAGCACGACCCTACCCCAGCAAGACCACACCCCAGCACGACCACACCCCAGCACGACCTCACCACAGCACGACCACACCCCAGCACGACCACGCCCCAGCACGACCACGCCCCAGCACGACCACGCCCCAGCACGACCACCCCCCAGCACGACCACCCCCCCAGCACGACCACCCCCCAGCACGACCACACCCCAGCACGCCACACCCCAGCACGACCACTCCCCAGCACGACCACACCCCAGCACGACCACACCCAGCAGCACCCCAGACCACACCCAGTCGCACCCCCGTGGAATGTTTCGTGGCGTGTCTGGTTGAGTGGTTGCCTGTTCGTGGGGTGTCTCGTGGAATGTTTCACGGGGTGTCTCGTGGAATGTTTCGTGAGGTGTCTCGTGGAATGTTTCGTGAGGTGTCTCGTGGGATGTTTCGCGGGGT
This sequence comes from Prorocentrum cordatum, assembly GCA_963575745.1. Classification (NCBI taxonomy): domain Eukaryota; class Dinophyceae; order Prorocentrales; family Prorocentraceae; genus Prorocentrum; species Prorocentrum cordatum. The sequence continues at coordinate 77,427 of CAUYUJ010004236.1, forward strand.
GTCTCGTGGGATGTTTCGTGAGATGTCGCCCAGTTGGGTATCGTGAAAACGTGACCATGCTGCACATGTCTTTATCCCTTTCCGGGTTCGTGGGTCCATCATGTTTCAATGCGGGGTCCCTGGTGTTTTCTCGACCCATTCCCCAGGACCTGTTTTTCATCCCGAGTCGTTTCTTGACGGTCCCGAGGCCCGGTGAGGGCCCCTAAAGAGGCCGAACAGTGTAAAAAGCCTCCGTCATGAACTTTTCAATACGTTGGATCTCTGGGTATGCTGCAGCTGCGGCGGGGGGCGTGGCGAGGCAGCGGCCAGCCCTCTCCCCGCGCTCGTCGTCCGTTCTGGGCCTCCCGGAGGCTTCGTTGTCGTCGTCGTGCTCGTCGTCGTCGTCGTCGTCTTCGTCGTCGTCGTCGTCGTCGTCGTGCTCGTCGTCGTCGTCGCCGTCTTCGTCGTCGTCGTCGTCGTGTCGCTCGTCGTCGTCGTCGTCGTCCCTCGTCGTCGTCGTCGACTCCCGTTCCGGGCCCTCACCGCGCTCGTCGTCGTCGTCGTCGTCGCTCGTCGTCGTCCGTCGCAGCTGCACTCCACATCGAGAACTCAAGCAGTGGCGAAGCGTCCCGGCCTGCCTATAGGCCCATCTTTTGTGGTCTTCACGAGAGGTTCTTAGAACATTTCTGGCTTGGACTGTCTTGTTTTAACATGTCGGGCTCATCTTCTAAGGACATGGTTTTTGTTGTTATTCGAACATTTCTGGGTTCTAAGAACATGTCGTGGTAGGCCTATAGGAATGCCAGGACGGTCGGTCCCCGCTCAATGCACTCCGCATCGAGAAAGGGGTCCGCCCTGACCTCTGGGCGTGCCAAGCTTTCGCACCTGGCGCTCTCGCTCGTCGTCGCGCCCCGCGGAGCCCTCGCAGACCGATCTCCGGCTCGAGACATGGTGCGGGAAGCGGGGGCAATTGGAGAGCTCCGGTCGTGGACTTCCACGGTGCTGCACTTCTGTCGCAGCGCTGGTTCTCGGGGGATGTGGCGCTTGGGAGGGGTTCGCGGGGGGAGGAGGTGGTGGGGGGGGAGGAGGAGGAGGAGGAGGAGGAGGAGGAGGAGGAGGAGGAGGAGGAGGGAGGAGGAGGAGGGAGGAGGAGGAGGAGGAGAAAGAGGAGGAGGAGGAGGAGGAGGAGGAGGAGGAGGAGGAGGTCCGTATCCTTTTGGCTCAAGATGGTCAGGGGGCCTCTGAGTCAGAACGTAAGCCTACGTTCCACGCTGCCTCTCCTCCAGTTGCTCGCCTCCCTCTGTCCAGATGGCGTGGTGGGCCTCGCAGAAGCAGTGGTGGCAGGAGGATCAGTGGTGGCAGTGCCGCACCGAAGGGTGCCGCGCGTGGAACCAGATGGCGACAAAGAAATGCAAAGGGTGTGGTCTGAAGAAGAGCTGGGCGCAGGTGGTGCAGTCCAGCAAAGCCGAGGTCACCCCACCGTGGGCTCAGCGCACGTCGGCGCTGGACGAGGCGGTCGGCCCCACGACCTCATACGACGGATCGAGCACGGGCCCCACCCTCGACACGAGCACGAAGATCAAGAGTCTCGAGACTTCCCTGGCTGCGCTGCCGCCAGGCGAGGAGTTCCAAGACACACGCAACCTCCTGCAGCGCCAGATCCAGGAGGCCAAGAGGAGCATCACGTTGTCGAAGCCTCTCAGCAGTCAGCTGGTCTCATGCAGGTCGGCGGTGGAGCGAGCCAACAAGCGGCTCATCGAGAACCAGAAGGCGCTGGCCAAGGCGCAGGAGGAGGTGCGCTTGGCGGAGGCCGAGGCCACGATGCGCAAGCAGGAGCTGCAGGAGCTCGAGCAGAAGGCGCTCTCGGTCCAGTCCCCGAACTCGCTGGAGGCCTCCACGCAGTGTCTCACGAGGGTGATCGCGGACATGAAGTCGTCCCCAGCGATCCCTCAGTCTACGCTACAGGCGGCGGAGACGCAGATCATGACGTTGTTGGCTGGGCTCCAGAAGATCGCCTCCGAGGCCAACGCCCAGCTGACGCCTGCGGGGGTGAACGACGAGACGATGGAGCCCGACGAGCAGCTGGCCCAGAGGCGGCGCTTGCGTGGCAAGCAACCCGTCGCGCAGGGAGCGGCGGCCCCTGGGGCAGACGTGCCCGACGCTGCCTTGGGGTTTCAGGCGGCCAGCACGACACCAACAGTGAGCTAGAAGACCCGCCGTCCGTCACGGTGGTGTGCGCCACGGCCAATGTGCGCACGTTGTACCCGAAGCAGGAGATGGCGAGCTACATGAAGGTGGTGGGGGCCACCTTGATGTCAAAGGTAGCCTTATTGGAGGCTCAGTTTCACCATGCAAGAATTCGTTTGATTGGGATTCAAGAAGGACGAAGCAGAACGGAGCAGGTTCGCTCTGGCACCTTTTTCACCATGTTCTGTGCGGCAGCGGATGCGAAGGGCAACTACGGAACGCAGTTGTGGGTGAGCTACGACGTGAAGTTCCGGCTGGATGCCTGGGAAGCTCCATGCTCTCGCATTGTACTGGTGGCGGGTACCATCGCAGCTGATGAGGGCAGGGATCGAGTCCCTCTTCTTGCGGTGGCGGCTCATGCTCCTCACTCGCACACGCCAGCTGAGCAGCGGCAGCGGTTTTGGTCTCTATTGCAAGAGTCGATCATAAAGTGGAGGAATCGATTTCCATCAGCGTATGTGGTCCTTACTATTGATGCGAATGCGAGAGTGGGCTCAGTGAAGTCAAGTGCCTTCGGTCAGGTGGAAGGGGTTCGAGAGAATCTCAACGGCTCCTTCCTGCGCACCATGCTTGAGTCGCAGCGCATGCTGGCCATCAATACCTTTCAGGCAGGTGACTGGACTTGGAAGCCGTTGCGTGGGAAGCCCTCCAGGTTGGACTACATCTGTATCCTGCGGGACCAGTACTCAGAAGCGGTGAAGGCCCGAGTCTCCGACGACATTGATCTGACTCTCGATCAGAGTGTGGACCACCGCGTGGTACTTGCAGAATGTGTCCTACGCGCTGCACCGCATCAGGGCACGGCAGTACAGGTGATTGAGAAGGCTTCGCACATTTTTCAGCCTAGATTCGACCGGCGGCAGCTGGACGATCCGAGATGCCGACGTACATTCAGAGCCAAGATGTGGGAGTATCAGATGGAGGGTCAGGACCCGACCGAGAAACTTGAGCACTTCAACGCATATGTTCGTCAAGCAGCGGTTGCAGCCTTTGGTAACAAACGTGATACTCCCACAAAGCCATGGATTTCAAATCGTACGTGGACGGTCTTGAGGTGGAATGCTCCCCTCCGTCGGCACGTCCATGCGCTTTTTCAGCAGCATCGGCTCCTGCGAATGCGCCTAATATTTCAAGTACTCTTGGCTCAGACGCATGCTCCATACCCATGTGCATCATCATGTAAATATGGGTGGCAGGCGGTGGTGGACTATCAACAAACACATGTCAACATACGTACCATGAATCGTGTTATTGCGTGTGCTATAAAAACGCAACGTGTCCTGAAAGACCTGATCAAGCCCCTGTGCGACATAGACCGCAACATCATGTTAGAGGAGCATGCGACTGAGCTAGACAAGCAAGCCCTCAACGGTAAGTTCGCCAGCACGTTTAAGATTGTTCGCATGTTGTCGAGGGGTGGAGTCCGCGGGAACACTGACGTTCGAATGGACTCTGGAGTTTTGTCTGCATCACCTACCGACCGTGACCTAGCATGGCTGCAACACTACCGCCGAGTATTCAAAGCTGAAGTCAAGAGCCTACATGACATCAACATACCATGTACGAGCTTAGCTACACATACCAACATCTGCATGGCGCCCGAAGCCACCTTCGAGGCTATCCAGAGGCTTGCAAAAAATAAGGGTGTTGGATGTGATGGGATCCCAGCAGAGCTCCTTCAGGCAGGTGATTGGCCCCTAGCTTTACATCTGAACTCGATCGAGCAGTCCGTTATCAAAACTAGGAGTTGGCCACGTCAGTGGACTGGAGGGAAAATGGCATCTCTCTTCAAAGGCAAAGGGGACAACCAGGAGCGTAACGACTATCGGGGTATACTACTCGCCGACCACTCGGGGAAGTCCTTCGTGGGGCGCTTGAAGCGTAGCATCGATACCATCTATAACATTAATATGCCAGCTACCCAGTTTGGGGCGGTTCCTCGTCGGGGGACTGACTACGCTACGCACATTGTTCAGAGCATGATCACGTATGCCGAGAAGCGTGGGTGGTCTGTCTGCGTCGTATTTGTCGACCTTGTCAAGGCATTCGACAGAGTGGTGAGGGAGCTTGTCTTCGGGTTTCCCTCACATGTCCAGCCAGATCGTGCCGGCCGTCTACAGTATCTTGAGTCCCTTGACCTCGGGGAGCATGTAGCACAGCAGATTTTGCAGCAGATAGAGGAGAGGGGGCCACTACTTGACCAGTGGGGCGTAGATCCTAGCGTGCGTGAGCTGTTGTGTTCTCTGCATGCAAATTCGTGGTTCAGTATAGGGTCTCTCGAGGAAGTAGTCTGTTCACGGCTGGGGGGGCGCCAGGGGTGTAAAGTAGGAGCGATGGTTTTCAACGCGGTATATTCCATTGCATTGCACTCCTTGCAGGCCCGTCTCAGGCGTGAAGGTTTAAGTTTGGAGCTGGACGCCCCTGAGGGCGAGTTTTGGTCGGATCGATTTGCAAAGTATGAACGCACCTGTAGCATCAGTGATTGTGCGTTTGTAGATGATGAATGTATCATGCTCGTGTGTAGCACAGCCCAGAGATTGAGTGAAAGCATTCCTAGGATGTTGAGCGCTCTGGTCGAGACCTTCTCTTCACTCAATCTCGAGATTAATTGGTCCCTCGGGAAGACCGAGGCGCTAGTTCAGTTCCGTGGGAACAAGAGTAGAGCGGTTTTTGAGTCACACCTCTTTGAAGGTTCCTTGTCGTTTCCAGTGCCAGGCAGTGATCGACGTTTGTTAGTGGTTAACAAGTATAAGCACCTAGGCTCGCAGCTCTCTCTCAGCATGAATGGTATGGTGGACGCCCGCCATAAAGAACGATCTATGCTTGCAGCGTACTCCCCGCTGGCCTCGAGAGTGTTCGGATCGCCGGTCATTCATGACTGGGTAAAACTTCATTTAATGCAGGCCTTGTTGTGTACACGATTGTTTTTCAACGCTCACATAATAGTGCCAAGCCGTCAGTATATTAGAACATTGAATGCTGCGATGATGCGTCCCCTGAGGAAGATCTTCGGGGAGCCAAGGTGCCAGCGAGTAGAGAATCGTGACCGTGACGTGCGTGAGCAGATGAGCATGCCGTCAGTTGATTGCCTGTTGCAACGTGCCCGACTTGTGTATCTCAGACGTTTGATGCTGCACGGGCCAGAGGAGCTCCACGCTTTGCTACATGTGCAGATTAAGAATGAGCCTCTTCCGTGGACACGTCTGATCCTAGGTGACCTGACGATGTTGCATGATAAAGTCCTTCGGAATTCCAAGTTTTTTCTTCCTGGGCCCAAGGAAAACCCGAGGGCCTGGAGCGATTTTATCCGTGACGCTGGCTCCTTGTGGAGCCCGCTGGTCCAAAAATTGTTCTATAGTGACTCGGTGGCCGACACGGCCCCTGATGCTGCCTCTCCCTCTTCCTCGCGTCCTTACGTGTGTGAGGTGTGTCGTGGCGTTGGTGTGACTCCCCTCCCCTCTTTCGCCACCCGTCAGGCCCTGTTGTCGCATCAGATGCGCAAACACGGGTTTCGCAACTCCGCACGCAAGTATGTTGGCGCAGATGCCAGCTGTCCCGTGTGCCAGCAGAAATTCGGATCCCGATGGCGTGCTGTAGTTCATTTAACTAAGTATCCCCCTGGCGCTGACCCCAGACGGATACCCTGCAGTAGTAAATTTGAGGAGCACCCCCCCCTTCCAGAAGATGAGGTGGAGAGGTTGGACGCTCAAATGCGCGCTGAGTGGAAAGTAGCCTACGAGGATGGGCATAGCCAGCCTCTCACGAGAGCCCCGGCTAAGCGACGGGGAGATCCGTGAGGCTGACTGGTGGTGTACAGTCTGAGACCCCTCTGGGAACCTGGGAAGTAGTAGTGGAGGAGGAGGAGGAGGAGGAGGAGGAGGAGGAGGAGGAGGAGGAGGAGGAGGAGGAGGAGGAGGAGGAGGAGGAGGAGAGGAGGAGGAGGAGGAGGAGAGGAGGAGGAGGAGGAGGAGGAGGAGGAGGAGGAGGAGGAGGAGGAGAGGAGGAGGAGGAGGAGGAGGAGGAGGAGGAGGAGGAGGAAGAGGCAGGAGGAGGAGGAGGAGGAGGAGGAGGAGGAGGAGGAGGAGGAGGAGGAGGAGGGAGGAGGAGGAGGAGGAGGAGGAGGAGTAGTAGGAGGAGGAGGAGGAGGAGGAGATGGAGGAGGAGGAGGAGGAGGAGGAGGAGGAGGAGGAGGAGGAGGAGGAGGAGGAGGAGGAAGGAGGAGGAGGAGGAGGAGGAGGACGCGATGTGGAGCGGCTTCGGCTCAGGCGGGAGAGAGCGGCCGTGGTCTCTCGCTCGGCCTGCCGCGGGTTGCGGCGGGAGTTTTCGCCGCGAGGGCGGGGGGGGGCCTCGGCGGCAAGGGGTCCCAGAGCCCCGGGGCGCTCCCCAGGACCAGGTCTGCACTCTAGGCTTCAGTCGGGCCCGTCCCTCTATAGGAGGAATATTCAAACATAGTTAAGAACTAGTCTGGGGACGATTTTAAAAATAATATATATATATATATATATATATATATATATATATATATATATATATATATGTATACACATGTTTTGAATATGTTTGGGCATTTTGTTGGCATTTTTCATCTATCGCCCAAAATCCGCCTGTAGGGGGACACGCTCGACTTAATCCTAGGCCTCCCAGATGGGGTCCGAGGATCTCGCCGCATCGCCGATGCATCGCCGATGCGGCTCATGTGGGGCCCGATTTGCTTCACGCCGACGTCGCCGATGCATCGCCCGCGTCGGCGATGCATCGCTGATGCATCGCCGATGCATCGGCGATGCATCGCCGATTTATCGGCAATGCGGCGCGATCCTCCGACCCCATCTACTCCGATCCCATCTAGGAGGCATCCAGATTCAGAATTCCCCAGGACGGGCTCTTCGGCCTGGGCTGTTTCTGTCGGCGGTCCCTGGGAGGGAGCCCCGGAGGGTGGAGTGCCCCCTGGGGACCGGAAGCGACGAGCATCAGCCCGTGGCCCTTCGCCGTTCGGGGCCCGCCGCCCTCATGCCACGGAGGCGACGAGCCCAAGCCCATTGGCCCTTCGCTGTGCGGGCGAGGAGAGCGCCGTGAGGCAGGCGAGCGCATGGGGGAATGGGCGTCCGAGCGAGGGGCGAGGAGAGGCCTCTCTGGGACCTTCCAAGAAACGTCTCGCCTCTTCATTTCAAGGGGCCCACGGACACACACACACACACACACACACACACAGAAACATACACACAGAAACATACACACACACACACAGAAACAGAAATACACACGAATAGCGAGATTCCCCATTTTCCTATATTTTCTGGGTTTTTACTGTCCCCCCCCCACACTTCCCATATTTTCCTACATTTTCTTGGGAATCGACGATTAATTGGGTCTGTGTGTTTTTTCCCCTCCTGATCTTGGGAGGCCGCTCACCTCGCGCGCCACCCCCGTACGCGCGCCGCCGAGCCAGGTGACCTACGGTGGGAGCGTTCGTTAAGGAATGCGCCAAGGAGGCTGCAAATCTTATGATGTTCCAACCTACTTTAGCCTTGATCGCCAGAAAGAATGTCCAGCGCCAAAAAGGCACCGAAACTCTAGGGTTTTCACGCGTCGGGCCCTGGGGGGACACTCTTCCGACACTGTTTCGACACTCTTTCGACACTTTTCCGGGTGCTCGAAATTATTTTTGGGATGTGGTCCTTAAGTACGAGGGGAGCAACATAATGCAAACCCTGGAGGATTCCTTATCTGGTGAGGGCGGCGGTGATATCCGTGGCCGATCCATGATTGGAGTTCCACCGTCTTCCAGACCCTGGATTCCTGTCTAAGGGTTCCTTGCCCAATGCCCCCCACCGTATAGGTGATCTCATGGGTCGGTGGCAAGCGAGGGGAGAAGTGAGAAAGAGCGGGCCTTCTCGGAAGGCTCAAACGTCCTCCAGCCTTTTGAGGATTGTTCTGAGCCTTCCCCGAAGACGCAAAACACCTTTCAGAAGGCCGGAGGCCTTCTGAGAAGCCCCGCCGCTTTCTGACAATCAGGGCCCCAAAACGTGGTGGTGACCACACCGTGTGGTGAGTCGGTGGGGATTCGGGGTCACCGCACGGTTTTGGGACTCGAGTCCTTCTCCGAGGATGTCTTAGGCGACAGGGGCCTCCAGGGCCCCAAGACCGTGCGGTGCCGGACCGTGCGATGAGGTCTCTTAGGTTTCCGAGGTCACCGCACGGTCTGTCACCACACGGGTTCGGGATCCCCGAGACGAGGCCTTCTCCCTCTTATGTCCCCCCCCCCTCGCTCGCCGCCGAATGGGGGAGACCCAGGCGGGAGCATGGTGCGAGGCGCTCCAGGGCGCCGCCTCCGAGGACCGGTAAGGAGTTGACCAGTCAGGAGCTGATGCCTCTTCCCCAGCAGAAGGGCGGCGGTGGAGGGTTTCTCCGAAGGGCTTAGGTGACCCCTCCTCCTCCTCCTCCTCCTCCTCCTCCTCCTCCTCCTCCGACTACTACTACTACTACTGCTACTACTACTACTACTGCTACTACTACTACTACTACTACTACTACTACGACTACTACTACGACTACTACTACTAGGCCTACTACTACTATTACTACTCCTCCTCCTCCTCCTCCTCCTACTACTACTACTACTACTACGACTACGACTACGACTACGACTACGACTACAACTACGACTACGACTACGACTACGACTACTACTACCACTACTACTACTACTACTACTACTACTACTACTATACACTACTACTACTATATTACTACTACTACTACTACTAACTACTACTACTACTACTACTACTACTACTACTACTACTACTACTACTACTACTACTACTACGACTAACACTACTACTACTACTACTACTACTACGACTACTACTAGTACTACTACTACTAACTAACTATACTTATTACTACACTACTGCTACTACTACTACTACTATTTACTGCTACTACTACTACGACTACTTCTTCTACTTCTTCTACGACTACTACTACTACTACTACGACTACGCTACTACTACTATACGACTACTACTACTACTACTACTACTACTCCTACTACTACTACTACTTACTACTCTACTACTACCTCTAACTACGCCTACTCCTCAACCTCCTACTATTACTAATACTACTCTGCCTACTACTACTACTACTACCACTCTTCTTCTTACTACTACTAGCTACTGCTACTACTACTACTATACCGACTACATACTACTCCTACCTTCTTCTACTCCTACTCTTCTAACTCCTATACGCCTCTCCCTACTACTACTACTACTACTACTACTACTACTACTACTACCACTACCACTACTGCTACACTACTACTACGACCACTACTACTACTACTACTACTACTACTACTACTACTACTACTACTACTACTACTACTACTACTACTACTACTACTACTACTACTACTACTACTACTACTACTACTACTACTACTACTACTACTACTATTACTACTACTACTACTACTACTACTACTACTACTACTACTACTACTACTACTACTACTACTACTACTACTACTAATACTACTACTACTACTACTACTACTACTACTACTACTACTACTACTACTACTACTACTACACTCTACCTACTACTACTACTACTACTACTACTACTACTACTACTACTACTACTACTACTACTACTACTACTGCTACTACTACTACTCTACTACTTACTCTACTACTACTACTACTACTACTATACTACTACTACTACTACTACTACTACTACATACTAACTACTACTACTACTACTACTACTACTACTACTACTACCACTACTACTGCTCCTTCCTCCTCCTCCTCCTCTTTCTCCTCCTCCTCCTTCTCCTCCTCCTTCTCCTCCATCTCCTCCTCCCCCTCCCCCTCCTCCACCTCCTCCTCCTTCCCCTCGAAGAAGAAGAATAATCGTCATAAACATAATGTTTGGGCGCTTCGCGCGGATTTTTTGGATCCGTGATAGGCTCCCGGCGGCGCCTCCGGCGCTGCCCATGGCGCGCTCCGCGCGCCATGGAGCGGGGCCCAGCGCAGATGCAAGAAATCCGCGCGGAGCGCCAAAAGTTTATATTTCTGTCTCTCTCTCTTCGTCTAACTGCGGTCCAAGACCTGTTTCCATTAGGAACCGCTTCTCCCATGCTAAAAGAGATGGCGAAGTTTTCTGGTCCGAGGCGATTTGAACCCGCCATGTGTAGAGCGGTTCGGCTGCGACGCTCCATCTGTGTACGGGTTTGCTGGTTCTGGTGGCAAGCACTTCTGTTGATCGCTGACAAACAAGATGATTACTTCGAATACGGGAGGACAGGCTGTGGGTGTAGTTGCCGGGTGTTGGCTGCCTACGTGGGTATTGCCGTTGCGCGCATTCCAATGCAGCAATCACCAAGTTGGAAATACACGCCACTTTGCACTTCCTGTCCATACATAGTACGGGAGTTGTCATGATAAGTGTGAGCGTGTACCTAGATGTGTCCTGATGTCTTCGGCGTCATGTGCGTATTTGATTTGATAGCGGTCGCACTTCCATTGTCATTTCCCCAATGTGACGAGATCCGTTGGCCTGATTACGTTCGTTCCTATTGCTCGAGGATTTTGATGCGGGAATTGGGATGGTGTTTGTTCACCGGTGAGTTGACAGTCTCTCAACCGTCTGTTTTTTTGTTCTTCAGTAGCCCAGGCCAGATGGGGGCCATGACGAGCGCTCCCCGCGACCCTGACAATTTTTATGGTGCACAGTTTCTGGAGTATGTTCGGAGGCTTGAGCGTTTTCCGATTCCAAAAACATTATTTTGGTCGGGCTGCCCTGGTGAGCATGATCTGAAGTATTTCCAAGTCGGAATTTCTGAGCAGAGGAGGTCACGAATCTCAGCTGCGCTTGCTGCTGGCAGGCGACCAACTCGGAGAAGCGCCAAAAGAACAACAAGGCTGACCCGCCCAGCAGCCACATAGTATCGCGACGGTGGCGTCAACTGCTTGCTCTTGATGTCACTGGCGCAGTTCGGAATCGAATCTTCTTCATCTGGGGTGGCCATCTCGTCTGAGGGCTGGCTGTGGATCGACAATTTGTTGGCGAAACTTTACACTGGCTGGGGGGATGGCGCAGCGCAGCGTCCTCCCCCCCCTCCCCCCTTTAACGTGCTGCATCCCCAGGAATATAACGAACACTATCGCGCGTGGTTATAAGCGTTGTTGCCGGTGTTTTGCGCCATGTGCTTGGCGCCACGTGCCACTCGTAGTCGGGGTACGTGTGACCTCTGTGCAGTGGTGTGCTCTGCGCGTGTGCAGTGTATGCCGTGCGTCGCAGATCTGCCTGTTGCTCATTATTGTAGATGAGTGCCGGGAGGCTTTAATCAATGGAGTGGGCCAGCCTGGGCTGGGTCTGAAATCAAAATTGAAAGTCTCCATTGATTTCGTCGCTGCCCCTCGCGAACTCTCAGTTTAGACAGTGTTTGCGGTTTCGTGTTGGCCTTCATAGATTTCGAGACTCGCCCTCACCATCGTTTGATTCCTCGTCTGGGCCGATGGCCTGAGTGTACTGTTTTTGTCGCTTGCCCGCCCGATTTTCCATTTGACCCAGTCTCCGATCATTGTGTTTATTTTGATTTCAGCCTTCATTGAGTTCGGCCTCCTGGTAGTTCAGGGTCTATCCCCCGGTCGTCGCAGTGTAATGAAGGGCAGCAAAAATGCACACCAATGCCGCAGAGCTTGATCAATTATGAACCCTCGCGCAAGTCATGGCGCGCGCGGGTGACGGCGCGCGCGGGTGTCGTGCAACATGCTGGTGTACGCGAGCGCGTTGCGTGCTCGTGTGAGTGCGCGTGTGTACTTGCGCGCGCATGTGCGTGCATGTGCGTGGACATGCGCGAGAAAGTGTGGAGTGCTGGCAAAGAACGTGCGCATGCATCCCACCCCTTCAACAACCGTGGTCGACTCCAACCACGTGCACCTGCGTGTACTGTCACATCTTGCTGTTCAAGTTGCGCACCACATCGTGTACTACTGCATTGCGTTGTTCATGCTGCACACCACGTGTTGTATACTGCCGCCCGGTACACAGGACCCCTGCAACAGGATTGTTGGGGTTGGGATGCTCCTGTGCGCTGTTCGGATGCTCGTGACCCAGCCCCCGCTGCACCTGCCCCAGCTGCGCCAGAGAGTACACTTCCTCCTCGCCTCTACTCTCACGCCGACCCCTTGCACGGAGGAGAGCGATATGCGTCGCATCCGCAGAACTCGAGCGGTGCGACCGATACTTCGAAGGTGCGGCCTCGATCCGCGAACAGGGTAGAGCCCTGCTGCGCGCCTGGGCACGCGCGCGCGAGTTCGGATGTCTTTGCGGATGCGGCGCGGCCGCGTCGCACATATGGGCAAGCCGCTGCGCTGCCACCGCGAGGGGTGGCGTGACGTGTGTGGGGGTCGGCGCGAGACGAGATGGAAGCGCTTCTCGGGAGCCATCAGGCTGCGTCAGGATCTGTCGGGCGCTCACGCAGCCTTTTTTTCCCGGAAAAAGCTTGGGCCCAGGGAACTCTTTTAGTAGGTAAACTTGTCCCCGGTGCCTCAATTGAGGTGGGCCGGCGGATTCTTTCTTTGATAAATAACGAGGTCGAGGTGGGCCGTCGGATTAACATTTGAGGATGTCTCAGGCGAAACGCTTGTTTTTTTAATCCCGATCGATAGATCACAGGGTGCGGGCCATTCTTTCGTGTGTTGAGGATGTCCCACACCCCAGCACGACCACGCCCCAGCACGACCACGCCCCAGCACGACCACGCCCCAGCACGACCACCCCTCAGCACGACTACCCTCCCAGCACGACCACCCCCCAGCACGACCACACCCCAGCACGACCACACCCCAGCACGACCACTCCCCAGCACGACCACACCGCCTTGGTTGAGTGATTGCCTGTCGTCGTGGAATGTTTCGTGCGGTGTCTCGTGGACTGTTCCGCGGGGTGTCTCGTGGAATGTTTCCAGGAAAACGTTGAAAACGGTCGCCCGTGTCTCGTGGAATGTTTCGCGGGGTGTCTCGTGGAAGTGCCCGTCGCCCAATACGGTGTCGTGAAAACGTTTCCATGCATGCGGTTCTATATCCCTTTCCGGGTTCGTGGGTCCATCATGTTTCTCTCATATAGCTGTTCATGATTCTTCAAAATTGCATGCGGTTCCTCTGGTTGCGTCGCATATGCTGTCGTCCCCCTACGCGACCACCGCGTGGGGTGGCATGTGGGGTTGGAAAGACATGGATTGAAGGATCCTTCGGCATCCTTCAGGCTGCGTTTGGGTTCCTCGGGATTCCGCAGGGTCCCTGAGGATTCCTCCTTGTCCCTCGGAGTTCTTGGAGATGCCCCGGGATTCCTCTGCATTCTGCGCAGTCCTCCGATACCCCTCAGGACTACTCGACGTTCCACATGCTTCCTGCTGGCCCTTCGAGGTTATGCTGGGTCGTGCGGGCTTCTTTTTTGGACCCCTGGCGGCGTCGCAGCGGCGTCGCATCTTCTGTGGCCTCCTGGGGCCACTTGTGGCCTCCTGCGGGTCCGTGAGGTGTCCTGGTCCTGGGGTTCCCTGGGATTCCCTTGGGGATTCCTGGGGTTCCCTGGGGTTTCCTGGGATTCCCTTGGGGATTCTTGGGGTTCCCTGGGGTTTCCTGGTCCTGGGGTTCCCTGGGATTCCCTTGGGGATTCCTGGGGTTCCCTGGGGTTTCCTGGGCCGCCGTCGGGCTCCCCAGACTTCCTTGGGGATTTCCGGTGGTTTCCTGAGGTTCCCTGGGGCCCCTTGGGGCTTTCTGCGGGCCCCTCTGTGATTCCCTGCCTCCCTGACGTTTCCTGTTGTCACTGGGGCTTTCTGCGTCCTCCTGAAGCCCCTGGGGGCTCCATGAGGCTTCCCTGGGGCCCCCATGGGGTTCCTTTAAATTCTCGTTGGATTCCATGGGTCTCATGCTACGCCCTGGGATTCCATGAGGCTTCCTGGGGCCTCGTGCGGCTCCCCGGGACTCCCTGGGCCTCCCAGGGATGCTTGGAGCTCGCTGGAGCCTCCTGGGGCTTCCTGGGGCTCTCTGGGGCTCCTTGGGCCCCTGGGGCCTCCTATAGGGTTTCCAGTGGTTTTTCCTTGCGTCTTCTGGAGGAGCTGGCGGGTCCCGTGGCTCCTCGCGGCCCGTCCTGTGGCCGCCGAGTGAGTCGCGGCAGCTCCTGGGGCTCCCTGGGGTGATGGGCTTGTTTCCCACCACCACCTCCATAAGTTAGAGGGGGAGGGAGGAGGAGGAGGAGGAGGAGGAGGATGAGGAGGAGGAGGAGGAGGAGGAGAGGAGGAGGGGAAGGAGGACGAAGAGGAGGGAGGAGGAGGAGAAGGACGAAGAGGAGGAGGAGGAGGAGGAGGAGAGGAGGAGGAGGAGGAGGAGGAGGACCCCCTCCCCCTCCAACGTATGGTGGTGGTGGTGGAAAACAGGCCCATCACGGAGGACGCCCCGAGACGTGCCACTGTTTTGGCCAGGCTCCAGGGGGGAGGTCTCTGGGCAGCCCAAGGAGGAAGGTTCTGAGACGGGTGGGGCCTTGGAGCGCCCTTTGGGAGCCCTCCCAGGGCAGCAAGTTCCAGAAAGGGACCGGGAGGTGAAAAACACACAGACACAATTAATTGCCGATTCCCTGGATTGAGTGAGACAGTGGCCCCTTCCCCTCCGAATCTCATTATCAACCGAAGGGTGGTCATGCATAGGTCTGTCTGTATGTATGTATGTATGCATGTGTGTGTATGTATGTATGTATGTATGTATGTATGTATGTAGGTATGTATGTATGTATGTATGTATGTATGTATGTATGTATGTATATATATGTATGTATTTATGTATGTATGTATGTATGTATGTATGTATGTATGTATGTATGTATGTATGTATGTATGTATGTATATATGTATGTATGTATGCATGTATATATGTATGTATGTATGTGTGTATGTAAGTAGTAAGTAATTATGTATGTATGTATGTATGCATTCATGCATGTATGTATGTATGTATGTATGTATGCCTGCATGTATGTAGGTAGGTAGGTAGGCAGGTAGGTAGGTAGGTAGGTAGGTGTGTGTGCATGCATGCATGCATGCATGCATGCATGCGTGTAGGTAGGTAGGTAGGTAGGTAGGTGGGTAGGTATGTGTATGTATGTATGTATGTATGTATGTATGTATGTATGTATGTATGTATGTGTGCATGTACGTGTGCATGCATGTATGTGTGTATGTATGTATGCAGGTGTATGTATGTATGTATGAGTGTATGTGTTTGTATGTATGTATGTCTGTATGTATGTATGTATGTATGTATGCATGTGTATGTATGTATGTATGTTTGTATGTATGTATGTATGTATGTATGTGTGTGTATGTATGTATGTATGTATGCATGCATGTATGTATGTATGTGTGTATGTATGTATGTATGTATGTATGTATGTATGTATATATGTATGTATGTGTGTATGCATGTATGTATGTAGGTGTGTATGTGTGTATGCATGCATGCATGCATGCATGCAGGCATGTTAGCATGTGTGTGTATGTGTGTATGTGTGTATGTGTGTCTGTATGTATGCATGCATGTATGTATGTACGTATGTACGCATGTACGTATGTATGTATGTATGTATGTATGTATGCATGCATGTATGTGTGTACGCACGTACGTTCGTATATATGCATGTCTGTATGTATGTATGTATGCATGTATGCGTGTATGCATGCATGCATGCATGCATGCATGCATGCATGCATGCATGCATGGATCGATGAATGCGTGTATGTATGTGTATATATGTATGTATGTATGGATGTATGGAGTGATGCAATTCTGTATATACATATATACATATATGCACATGCCATTCTATATATCGGGAGATGTGTATACATTTGTATATCAACAATTGTACAATGACCTGAACAACATCTATAGCAATAGAGAGGGAGAAAGAGAGCGAGAGAGAGAGAGAAAGAAAGAAAGAGCAAGAGAGACACACAGAGAGGCCGAGAGGCAGAGACAGCGAGACAGCGAGACAGAGAGACAGCGAGACAGCGAGAGACAGAGAGCGAGACAGAGACAGACAGCCACAGGCGGACCCCTCCGGGCGCACGGCGGGCCCAGGCCTGCGCCGCCCGCGCGCCTGCGCGGGGCCCCCCCCCCCGAGGCGCGGCGCCCCGCAGTTGGCGCCGCCGCGCATGGTGGCGCCGGCGCCCCGGGGCCTCACAGCGGCCCGCGGCGGGGGCCTCCCTCGCCTGTCGGGGGCGGAAAAGAGGGGGGTGATGACTAGGAGGGGGTGGATCTCATGGCGGGGGCCATGATATTTCCCCAGAATTCATGGCGCCTCTTCTTATTTCATTACGTCCCTGGCCCCCCCGCTGGGCCGCGCACATGCCGCCGGTCATGATTTGCACCCCCCCCTCTTGGACACCCCCCTCTTGGCCGCTCCCGAGTCTGCACGAAGGAGATGGGCACGGGAGGAGTGGGCACGGTGCCCAACAGCAGTTCCTGCTCATTTCGAGCAGGGCTCGCTGTCCGCGCCGCCGCGGCCGGTGTCCATTCGAGACAGAAGGCCGCCTGCCCAAGAGCGGCCGCGGATGGTTTGGGACAAGACTTGTTGTCGGGCATTGTGCCCATTCTTTCCGTGCCCATTTCGGGCGTCCAAATCACTCGGGAGCCTTGAGGCCCAGACCCCCCTCGCGTTGTGAGAAAATCACGAAGGGAGGTTTTTCGCTGTCTTCGGCCTTGAAGGGGGGCCCTCACTGCGCCCCTGGGCCGTCAAGAACTATGCAGGATGAAAAGCTGATCTTGGTGAATGGGTCGAGACTTCGGGGGACCGCGCATTGACAAAAATCACAACGTCGTATCTTTGGGTGGGACGGAGGTCGATGCAGGCAGGGGTCAGCCAGAGCGCCCGATCTCGCAGGATATCCTGCAGGGCCGGGGTCGCCTGGACCCGGGCCGGGGTGCAGGAGCCTGCAGGACCTGGCATGCTCCCTCGCATTTGACCCGGGCCGGGGCCTCACGGCCGTCAGTCGAGCAAGAGAAAGCCACATGAACCTTAAAACTGTTGGCGCTCCGCGCGGCTTCCTTGGATCCGCGCCCAGGAACCCCTGGCGGCTGGCTCCTCCAGCGCCGCCGGGGGGGTCCAGCGCGAATCCATGAAATCCGCGCGGAGCGCAAACAGTGTGTTCAGGAGGGGAAGAAACACACAGACACAATTAATCGTCGACTCCCAGGAAAATATGCAAAAATATGGGAAGTGGGGGGGAAGACAGAAACCCAGAAAATATGGGAAAAATATGGGGGATATTTTTATTTGTGTGTATTTTTTTGTGTGTTCCAGTTCCCCTTCGTGTGTGTTTCTGTGGTTTTGCTCTTCTTCTAGTCAGGGGCGGCCTGAGCGACCCCCAGCAGACCATCCCCTTCCGCGGCGTGCCCCTCGCCTCGCCCCAGGGCGTGGCCTCCGAGAGGTTTTTGAGAGCCCCTTCCCAACCGTGGTGACGAGGATCTGTTCGATGCCCTTATGGAGGAGGAGGAGGAGGAGGAGGAGGAGGAGGAGGAGGAGGAGGAGGAGGAGGAGGAGGAGGAGGAGGAGGAGCAGGAGCAGCAGCAGCAGCAGCAGCAGCAGGAGCAGGAGCAGGAGCAGGAGCAGGAGCAGGAGCAGGAGCAGGGCCGGGACTGGGACCAGGACCAGGACCAGGATCAGGAGGAAGGATGAGGACGAGGACGAGGACGAGGACGAGGACGAGGACGAGGACGAGGAGGAGGAGGAGGAGGAGGAGGAGGAGGAGGAGGATGTGGGGCGAGTTTTTTCCCGCCGAGAAAAACAGGGGTGCTGGGGGGATCCACTACTGAGGACCTCCTGAGGCTCTCTTTGCGGCCAGAGGGACGCTCGAAAGACGAGGGCGACGTCGGCGAAGGGGATGGTTTGCTATAGGGCCCGGTGTTAGGCCGCGCCCGAGGCCGTCCCGCTGCCGCCCGCGCCCGCGGGCGCTGCCGCGCCACCGGCGCGCCGGCGCGCCGGCGCGCTGGTGCGCCCGGCGGCGCTGTTGCTCCTTCGGCGGCTCAAAGATGGGGGGGACTCCGAGGGGTGGGGCCCTGAGCTTAAGTCGGGCCTGTCCCCCTACAGGGGGATTTTCGACGAAAAATAAAACATACCCTAAAAGTAATCCAAAAATGATCCAAAAAGGGGACTATTTTGCAATATTTTTTGCCTTTTTGGAATATTTTGGGGGTATTTTTTATTTTTCGTCGAAAATCCCCCTGTAGGGGGACACCCCCGACATAACCCTGAGCGGACGGGGGCCAGGACGAGGAGAGGGCCGTGGCAGAGCGTGCTGCAGAAGGCTCTCCGAGCGTTCGCCGGGGCGCTGCGAGAGGGCCGAGAGGCGCCCGGGACCTCCCCCAGAGTCGCCTGAGCTCACAGGTTCCCACTTCATCCTCGCCCGAGTTGATCCTCGTCCTCCTCCTCCTCCTCCTCCTCCTCCTCTCCTCCTCCTCCTCATCCTCCTCCTCCTCCTCCTCCTCCTCCTCCTCCTCCTCCTCCTCCCCCCCCCCCCCCGCCGATGACACCCCGTCGTCGCCCCGCCCGGGGGCCGCTGGCGCGCCCGTGGTCGGTTTCGGGGGCGGCCCCTGGGGGCAGGGCCGAACGGCCGCCCGGGAGACGCGCCCGGGAGGGGTCGCGGGGGAGGCCGCCCGATCGGCGGAGGGCGCCCGCGCCCCTCTCGGCCCGGGCCGGAGCGCCGAGCCCGGGCCCCCCCCCCCCCCAGCGGGTCGGGGGCCGATCGGGCGGGTGGTCGTGGGGTCAAGCAGCGTTCCGTCGGGCGCGTGCCTCTGGCAGGAGGGATATTCAAGGACAGTCCAGGAATAGTCTTGGGGCGACTTTTCTTCCATTGTTTTGGCTCTCTTTGGACATGTTTGGGCCCTTTTTTGTGTTTCGCCCAAAATCCGCCTGTAGGGGGACATGCCCGACCTAAGCCTGGGTCGGAGCTCCAAGCCCAGGGCCCCCCCAGCCGGTCGGGGGCCGATCAGGCAGGAGGTCACGGGGTCAAGCAGCGGCGAAGCGTCCTGGGTTGCCAACAGGCCCACCCACGCATGTTCTAAGAGTCTTGTGTGGTCTGCACGAACTGTTCTCGGAACGTTTCTGGCTCAGAGTGTTTTGTTCCGGCACATCGGGCTTCTGTTCTAAGAATCTGTTTTTTTGTACATTTCTGGGTTCTAAGAAAATGTCGTGGTAGGGCTATAGGAATGCCAGGACGGTCGGAGAAAAGGATTCGGAAGGGGCCCTTCAGGGTCCCTTCTGGAGCCAGCAGTGGCCCACAAGGGGCCTCGAAGGGCCCCTTTGGAGTCCTCTTCTCCACCCTCCATGGAAGTCGCTCCTATTACTACCCGCCCGAGCGGAGGGCAGCCCCACGGTTCCAGACCCCCGCGGGTCGTAAACAAATCGTGACGGGAGTTGATGGGCTTGTGTTCCACCACCACCACTACCATAGGTAGGAGATGGAGAAGGAGGAGGAGGAGAAGGAGGAGGATGACCTCCTCATCCTCCCTTCTCCCCCGTCCTGCATATGGTAGTGGTAGTGGAAAATGTGCCCATCAGGAGTTGTTTTTCTTTTTAGTCTTTTCTGTTATGCCTTTGGGGGCCCCTTGCCGCGTCTCGGGACCGTCGGAAAACGAGTCAGGATGAAAAGCCGGTCCCAGGGAATGGGTCGAGACTTCTGGGGGTCGACGTCAAGAACAGATCATGACGTCGGGGGTCTGGGGTGAGGGGAAGGCATTGCCGGTACCGCTATCCGTGCCTGTTTTTCGCCCCGTTTCAGCCTCCTGGGAGGCCCTCGTCGCCCCCGCTGGGTTCGCTTCGAAAGCATGATCAGAACCCACCCCCAGACCAGACCGCACCCCATGAGATCACTCGAGCAATGTAGATCCACCCTTGGATGCCTTCCTATCCTCAGGTCTCCTTTTTTCAGGCGCCCATCCCAGACCCCAGACGTATTTTTGTTTGTCCCAACCATCCTGTGGTGTTGGGTCCTCGTTTTGGAGAGAGTGCTCCGCGTCTCCTCTCCTCCTTCCTCTCCTCCCTCCTCCCCCTCACCGCACCCATTTCAACAGACCCCTCACACGTTTCGTGGCCCCATAGGGAGTCCCTTCGAAGGCCCCAGTGGGAAAGTTCGCATGGCGGCCTCGGGCCAGTTCGGCGCACCCCTCACACGTTTCGTGGCCCCATAGGGAGCCCCACCGAAGGCCCCAGTGGGAAAGTTCGCATGGCGGCCTCGGGCCAGTTCGGCGCACCCCTCACGAGGACCGTGGCCCCATAAGGAGTCCCATCGAACATGATGGTCACGTCTGCGGTACTCACAGCTGCATATGGTTGGGCCCTTCGCCAAAAAACAAAAGCAAACAAAGCAAACAACAGAAACAAAACAGTAAGTCGACCCCCTCCTCCTCCTTCTCCTCCCCCTCCTCCTCCTCCTCATCCTCCCTCTTCCTCCTCCTCCTCCTCCTCCTCCTCCTCCTCCTCCTCCTGCTCCTCCTCCTCCTCCTCCTCCTCCTCCTCCTCCTCCTCCTCCTCCTCTTGATCCATTCCCCGGGACCAGTGTTTCAGCCTGGGTCGTGCTGTTGACGGTCCCGAGGCCCGGTCAGGGCCCCGAGGGCCGACCCTGGAGAGGGGCGCCTGCCGCCAGGCTCTTGCCATTCGTGGGCCTGTCTTCCACCGCCACCACCATACGTTGGAGGGGGAAGGAGGAGGAGGACGAGGAGGGGGATGACGAAGAGGAGGAGGAGGAGGAGGAGGAGGAGGAGGAGGAGGAGGAGGAGGAGGAGGGGGATGACGAAGAGGAGAGGGAGGAGGAGGAGGAGGAGGAGGAGGAGGAGGAGGAGGAGGAGGAGGAGGAGGGGATGACGAGAGGAGGAGGAGGAGGAGGAGGAGGAGGAGGAGGAGGAGGAGGAGGGGGAGGAGGAGGAGGAGGCGGAGGACGAGCAGGGGGATGACGAGGAGGAGGAGGAGGAGGAGGAGGAGGAGGAGGAGGAGGAGGTGGAGAAGGTGGAGTAGGAGGAGGGCCACCTCCCCCTCCGACTTCTGGGTGGTGGTGGTGGAAAGCAGGCCCATCAACCATGACCCGAGTGGGTCGGCCTGGGCCCTTGGGTGCCCTCCTGTCCTCAGAGGCCCCCGTCCCTCGGTCTGACCGAAAAGGGGGTCCAGTCCATTTTTTTCCGACGCCGCTTCCCTCTTCGAGTCGCCTGGATGGCACAATGGAGCTCTCTGAAGCAAGCCTGTTGGCATGCACTCACACGTTGCCGCAAATATTTGAAATCCAGCTGGTCGCATTCTCCAGAGCAGTGACTTCAGCGCGAAAAGCAGACCTCGCTCGCGCCAGATACTGCCCCATGCACTTGGGGTTGCGATACATTCTGGGGTTGCAATACACTTTGTGTTGCAATATATTTGGGGCGTGCGATATCTTCCGGGGCGCACATGTATTGCTGGATGCCCGCGTGCAACGCACTACTTGCAGTGGAGTGCAATAGAACTCTCTGGCGCAATACATGTGCAGCGCACTTGCCCCAAATCTGTTGCACCACCCCCTTTCAGCTGGACCCCCTTTTGGGTGTGCTCGAACTTGGAGCCTTGCTCCGCGAGAAGTCCGGCCGATGGTCTGGCTGCTGCGCTGCTCCGCCTCCTCAGCGGGTGGGCTCCTGGCAAGACCCCGCCGGCGAAGCAGCTTTACCGCGCGCAGCTTCCGCACTTCGGGGCGCGGGGCATCCACCGAAGCAGAAGAACGACGCCATGAGCATACTCCAGATTTCGCAATGAAAGGGAGGGGGTCTGGACCCCCCAAGACAAGCCATTTCAGACCCCCCCCCCGTGGGAGAACCCTCCAAAACATCGTCCCCAGACCCCCCCAGGCCCTCCAAGATAGCCTGGAAGAGACCCCCCCCCGAAATGAGACCCCCCTCCCTTTATTACGAAATCTGGAGTACACTTTGTGTGGGCGCACCACCCCCTTTCAGCTGGACCCCCTTTGGCCCTTTGGGGTCACCCGGAGTCCCTCGGGCGGCCATCCCACACCTCCGACGTGGGCCTCGACCGCCCGCCCGAGTTGTTGTTTGACGGTCCCGAGGCCCAGCGAGGGCCCCGAGAGGCCCCAGATCACGAAAAGCTTCCGCCCCGATTTTTGTCGAGACGCCCCATGCATGGGTCCTCAGGCCCCCTTTCGGGGATGGACAGACCTCCTACCCTGACGCGTCGATTGAGGAATTGGCCGTTTTCGGTTCGCGAGAGGGCGTCGCGGCCGTCATGTTTGCGGGTCCAGGTCCGTCGGTTTCGGTCCCAGGCCGTTTTCACTAAGGGGAGGTCTACTAAAGGGAGGTTTGTCCACCGCCGACCCTTCCCTCGGGCGCCCATCCTTGGCCCGCCGGCGCCTGGGCCTCGCAGCGGCCCGCGGCGCGGGCCTCGCGGTGGCCCCGCCCGCGCGCGCGCGGCGCGCCCGAGGCGCGGCGGCGCGCCGCGGCGCGCCGCGCGGCGCGCCGCGGCGGGGGGCCTGGGCGACTGGGCCGGCTGGGCGCAGGGGGGCGACGAGCGGGAGAGCGAGGCGGAGCTGGCCCGAAAGACTCGCAGACCAAAGACCACACCAAGGAAGCATGGATCGGGAGCTGGGCGAGGGCTGGCAAATCCGTGGCTGCTAAAAAACGGGCCTCCCAGAAGAAACAACAAATTCCGGGAATGCAGCTCAGCGCACTGAACAGTAAACAGGCTGCTTCCCGGAAAAGAAAAAGCAATTTCCCGGGGGCGACGAGCGGGAGAGCGAGGCGGAGCGGGCCGTAAGTCGGGTATGTCCCTCTACAGGAGGGGTATTCAAGAATAGTCAAAACATTGTCTCGGGACGATATTTTGTTGAGTATATGTTGGGGCATTGTGGGTGTATTGTTTTGATTATTTGTTTTCATTTTTCGTCCAAGATCCGCCTGTGGGGGCGTCAACACCGCAGAGCGGAGTTCGTGCCTGAAACCAGAGTGTGGGCCTTGGACTGTCCTGGAGAGTTTCGTTCCGGATTTCGAGGCGAATGTCGTGCGGATTTTTTGGGGCCAGGAAGGAAGACGAAGAAAGATCCACGCATTCGCCGTTTCGGGGTTTTGCAGTGGCGGAAGTCCACGCAAAAGTCCGCTGCAGCACGTCTGCAAGGTCGGTGCAGTGAGAGCTGGCCTGAAAGACTCGCAGACCAAAGACAACAATCAATCAGCATGGATGAACACGGACTCGGCGGCGAGCGGGGGGGGGGGGAAGGGAGGAGGAGGAGGCCTTCGCGGAAGGCGGCGGGGCTTCTCGGGAGCCCTCGCGCCTTCAGAGAAGTTGTCCGCGTCTTTGGGGAAGGCCTCGAGAACTTTTCGGAAGGCTGGGGGACTTCTGGGCCTTCTGAGAAGGCCCTCTCCGTCTCACTTCCCCCCCTCGCTCGCCGCCGAAACAAGCGTACACTTTTGGAGCTCCGCGCGGATGTCTTGGATCGGCGCTGGCGGATTACGGGACGCGCGCTCAGATTCCGAGAGTCGCGCGATGGGCGTTGCTAACAGCCCGGGAGGATAAATCATACGTAGCACCCCGCAATTGCGGATAAGAGTGAGGGGGCGGGCGCGGGCGACGCGGGCGTCGTCGAGCCGGCGGACCTCGTGGCCCCCACCTTCCTTGTCGATGGCGCTCTCCTCCACCTCCTCCTCCTCCTCCTTCTCCTCCTCTTCCTCCTCCTTCTCCTCCTCCTCTTCCTCGTCCTCATCGTCATCGTCATCCTCCTCCTCCACCTCGTCCTCCTCCTCCTCCTCCTCTTCTTCCTCGTCCTCCCTCTCCTCTCGTCCTTTGTCGTCCTCCCCCTCATCGGCCTCCATCATCGTCCTTGTTGTCATCATCATCATCCTCCCCCCCCTCCTCCTCGTCCTTCTCCCCCTCCTCCCCCTCCTCCCCCTCGTCCTCCTGCTCCTCCTCCTTTTCTTTCTCCACGTTCTCCTTACATCCTCTCTTCTTCCTCGTTCTCCTCGTCCCCTGTTTACTCATCCTGCCTCCCCCTCCTTTCCCAAGATAACTGCAACGCAATCCTTTTTTCCACTTTATGCTCCCCGCCTTCTCTGATCAAGGCAACTCGCCAGGGCAAAGTTGCTGGACGGGCTGGCGTGGATGTGCGGGGCGTGAAGAGGTCCTTGCGGGCTCAGACGGCATGCAAGAATCCGCCGCCGCGCTTGTGCGGCATTGGTTTGTTCAGTGAACGTGGTTTAGGTCGCGGGTGGGTCGCGGGCTCTCCACCTCCACCTGGAAGGAATGCAAAAGCAGCCCGCCGCAAGCGCCAAAAAATTGGTTCGTACACGGAACGAGGTTTGGGTCGCGGGTGGGCCGCGGGTTCTCCACAGGGAACGAATGCAAAGGATGCCCGCCGCAGGCGCCGAAAATGTGGTTTGTACCCTGAACGTGGTCGCGGGTGGGCCGCGGGCTCTCCACCTGAAACGAATGCAAAATATGCCCGCCGCAGGCGCCGAAAAATGTGGTTTGTACCCTGAACGTGGTTTGGGTCGCGGGTTGGTCGCGAGTTGGTCACGGGATGTGTCGCGGGCTCTCCACTTGGAAGGAATGCAAAAAAGCCCGCCGCAGGCGCCGAAAATTGTGGTTTGTACCTTGAACGTGGTTTGGGTCGAAGGTGGGTCGCGGGTGGGTCGCGGGGTAGGTCGCGGGTGGGTCGCGGGTGGGTCGCGGGTGGGTCGCGGGTGGGTCGCGGGTGGGTCGCGGGGTGGGCCGCGGGGGGGTCGCGGGGTGGGTCGCGGGTTGGGTCGCGGGGTGGGTCGCGGGGTGGGTCGCGGGGTGGGTCGCGGGGTGGGTCGCGGGTGGGTCGCGGGTGGGTCGCGGGTGGATCGCGGGGTGGGTCGCGGGGTGGGTCGCGGGTGGGTCGCGGGGCGGGTTGCGGGTGGGACGACGACAACAAACAACAACAACAACAAACAACAACAGCAACAACAAGAATCCGCACCGCGGAATTCCACATCAGCCACGCACCCAGGGACAGTGAATGACCGTTCGGCCCCCTCACTCTGATCTTTTTCAACTGGGGGGGGTGCAGGGGGGGGGTTAATGGCTCGGGGTAGTGATCAGGTCCTGGCGGATTACGGGGAGCGTGCTCAGACTCAAAGAGTCGCGCGAGGGACGTTGCCATCGACCCGGGAGGGTGAAGGTCTCTGATCACGGGCTTCGGCACGGCTCCCCGCAGGCCTGGCCGACGACTGGAAGCGCGCTTCGGCTCAAAGAGTCGCGCGATGGACGTCGCCTCCCGGCCTGGAGGGGAAGCATTTATCAAGTGGGGGGCGGAAAAGAGGGGGGTGATGACTATGGGGGGGGGGAATATCATGGCGGGGGCCATGATATTTCCCCAGATCTCATGGCGCCTCTTCTTATTTCATTACGTCCCTGGCCCCCCCGCTGGGCCGCGCACATGCCGCCGGTCATGATTTGCACCCCCCCCTCTTGGACACCCTCCTTTTGGCCGCTCCCGAGGGAGGTGTCCGGGGGCGGAGTGGGGGCGGGCGGCGGGAGCGCTCCTCCGCGGCGCCGTGGCCGATGACGAAGATGAGCGTTTCGTCCGAGACATCCTCACAACATCGAGATGCTGGAGACTATCGCTTTAGGACGTGTTATGCAAACATAGAGCGTTTCGCCTGAGACGTCCTCAGAAAATCAGGATATTGAAATCGCTGGCCGAATCTTCGGAACTTCAAACATGGCCGTTTGGCCTGCGTCATCCTCGACAAAATGAGATGCGCCAAGAGCTGTTTTGAGACATATTTTCGGAGCTGTTTTTATTAACTCCAAAATGTCCCAAATAGCTACATTATTGGAGCACACTTGGGCTTGAAAGCCTTATGCTTAAAAGTAAGCGTTTCGCTCGAGAAATCCCCTTACGAATGCCTTCGGACGGGCTTTCGAAACCATCAGATCATGATGAGTATGCTGGTGATGACGATGATGATGTCGATGACGATGACGATGAGAATGATGCTGATGCTGATGCTGATGCTGATGCTTATGATGAGGAGGATGGTGGTGGTGACGGTGATGGTGATGGTGATGGTGATGATGATGGTGATGGTGATGATAATGACGATTATGATGCTAATGATGACGATGATGATAATGGTGATTCTGCGTATGCCGCTCATGTTGCGAAGCCGATATGTATGATAATGTTGGTGCTTGTGATGGTGCTGATCATGAGGATGGTGATCATGGCAGTGATGGTGACGACGATGGTCTTGCTTGTGATGCTGCTGTTGCTGGTGATGATGGTGACGATCATGTGCTGGGCTGCTGGCGATGGTGCTGATCATGGTGATGGTGATCATGATAGTGATGGTGACGACGATGGTCTTGCTTGTGATGCTGCTGCTGGTGATGATGGTGACGATCATGTGATGGGCTGCTGATGATGGTGATGATGATGATGGTAAAGGCGATTATTACAGTGAGGGGGGGAGACAGAGGAAACTGGAGGTGCTCAGACGGGTGAGAGGATGCTCAGACATATGCTTGTGAAGCTTTGGTGGGGCGCGTGTCTATAGGTATCCGTTGTGAACGTTCGGAGGGCTCGCCTACATTACATTTGACCGTGATCATTCTCCACGTTCTTGCGCAACTCATCGCTTTCACGCGCTTTCCGTTCATGCCATGAAAGGTTTCTCAGAAGTCTTCAGTAACGTGGAGTCTCCACGTGAAGCCTTTCACGTGTGTTGACATGGAATGTATCGACGTTAACGTAAACATTTCACGTTCAGCGTATCCTGGATCACGTTGACACGTCAATCCGTTGTCGTGGAGGACCTCCGCGGTAAGTTTTGAAATGTTAATGGCACGTTGCCCTCCAACGTGGACACACTACCCCCAGACGGTTCGATTCACAAAATCATTGAACACGCATGGGTTTCCATTGCTACTCTTCAAAGACAAGCGTTTCTCTCACGACATTCTCACGAAACTGTAACCAGCAATGCAGACTGGCGCTGCTTTCTGAACTTGTGCGGGTAATGAACTGCCCCTGTTGTCGGCGAAGGGGGCAGGCAACAACAGCGATGCGGCGGAGGCAAGGGCTCCGAGGCGGAGGGGTACGAGCGGCAGCAGGAGGATCAGGAGCAGTACCAGGGTCAGTGTTTTACCTGCGCAAGTTCAGCGCACCGTTTGAACTGGCGCTGGTAGTAAGATCCACCTTTTGTGTTGACTTCTGGGGGTGCGCCTATGACGCAGGTAATCTCGATGGTGTTGCAAGTTTTGTTTGCGAGTTGTTTGACGTGTCGTGCTCACCTTGCAAAGGGCAATTCTTTGTGTGCGCAAGTTCAGCGCCACGTGTGATCTTGTGCGGGTATTGAATTCCACCTGGTAACGTTTGTGGACGTTCGGGAAGAGCGCCGATGCTACAGTTGATCGCACTGTTTGTGCATGCTCTTGCCATGATCGCCGATTTCACGCGCTTCCCTTTCATGCCAGGAACAGTTCCCCAGAATGGCCATTTCGCTTGAGACGTCCTCATCAAATAGGGATGTTGGAGGCTACCGTTTCAGACGTCGTATGCTCGACATCATGGTTGCGCCTGAGACATCCTCACATCATGGAGATGTTCAAATTGCTGACGTAATTTTCGGATCTTCGAACATGGGGCTCTTGCCTGATACACAGGTGGAAAGTGGGATTCTGAAAGAGCTGCGCTAAGGCGGCGTACATTAAAAATGAGCCTGTCGCTAGAGACACGTTCATAAACTAGAGATGTCTAGAACGCTGCCGAAAACTTAATCTTCGAAATTGACGCTCTCGCCTGAGACATCCTTAACAGCATGGAATGTTCCAGTAGCTGTTGTACGACATCTTTTCGGGACGCCCTTGGAGGACCTCCACGATGGCCCAAGAAACAAACCAATAGACAAGTCAATGGTGTTGCAGCATTTGTTCCTCAAAGTAAGCGTTTCGCTCAAGGCACCCTGCATCAAGGTTTTCGGGTGGGTCTTGGAACACATCATATCATTTAATGACGACGGAGATGATGGCGTTGATGACGATGACGACAGCGACAATGAGAACGAATCGCATTAGTCTTCATAGTAATAGTAATCGTAATGGAAGGGCAGGGCACAGGTCCCGTTTAGTACTTGCGCAAGTTCAATTCCACGTCTGAACGCGCGTGACGTCTATACGTGCGACAACGTCCGCTGCTCTTGAAACCCCTGAAGTGCAGAGGGCGTCGCGGGCTTCCCAGCATCACTGTTGTTTTCAAGTGCGCGTTCAGCTGGATACCTCCTCGAACATGCGAAGATGAAAACATCAGAGGGAGGCTGCCACCCACGCCAGTTCAGAGTGGTTCTTTCGAGGGTGCCGAGGGGATTCCTAAACTCGCGCGGGCAGTGAACTGCGCCGAGGGCGAGGAGGCAGGCGACGGGGGCGAGGAGGCGGAGACAAGGGCAAGTTCATTTCATTACGTGCGCTAGTGCGGCGCCACGTGTGGACCTGGGCGAGTAGCGAACTCCACCTGATACCCCCCTGTGGACGTTCGGTAAGAGCGCTTATGCCACATTTGATCTCACTGTTGGCGCACGCTCTTGTCATTCCCTTCGATTTCACGCGCTTCCCGTTCATGTCAGGAAAGGTTTCTTGGATCGGCGCCGAACCCCCTCCCCGGCGCGCGGAACGCGCCAGGGGCGGCGCTGGAGGCGCCGCCAGGGGGGCCCAGCGCCGCGCCGATCCAAGAACTCCGAGCGGAGGTCCAACAGCTTATGCTCATGCAGTCTGTTGATTCATCTAGAGACGGGCGTCGCATTTTTTGGAAGTCGGGCTCGGCCTCCAAAGGCACCACCAGAGAGGCGCGTGCCCCAGGAAGGCGAGCTCGGCCTCTGCAGCACACTCCGTGCTTCGCCCCCGGCAGTACCTGCGCTCAGGGGTTCGTGCTGCTGTCCCCTGAGGACTTGGATGGTTGTGCTGGGTTCTCGGCCAGTGCCCGCCTGGTGGGCGCCTCGTGGGCGCCTCGAGGGCGCCAGCGCTCGGCGGGCCATGGCCGAGGTTCCGCCTGAGCACCACAGAGCTTGCGCCCCTGTCGCGATAATAATCTCAACGCTGCGCGTTTTGCCTGGCGCCACGCGTTACATACGTGCACCCTGGCAGTACTGGTATTCAGCTACAGCCAGCCCCCTCCACTCGCCGGCCCGCCGCTGAGGTGCTGCGTGAGGCTCCGCCCCGCCGCTTTAGGTGAGGCTGCGCCCCGTCGCCTTAGGTTAATTCGTCGTTGCGTGCCCCGCTTTGACTGGACCCGCCGCTGGCGCGCTCGCCTGCGGCCGCTGACTAAAAAGTTTTGCCTGGCGCTCAGAGGAGTGGCAGAAGATGGCTGAGGCTGTGGGCCCCCGAGGGAGCCTGAGTGCACCGCACACTCTGCGCCACATAGCTCGCACCATCCAGATTGCACCACGCAGCTAGCATATAGTGACTTTCGCCGCCCGGCTGGCACCGCATGGCTTGCGCCAGGTACTTGGAACACCAGATCCTACACACCAAAGGTTGCACCCCATAGCTTTCGCCACATAGTTTGCACCGCGCACGCAGCCGTCTCGTTTACAGTGGAATGATTTACGGTTCAGGGCCCACGCAAACAAACATGTGTAGGGCCCGCTCACCTCGGGACCCGCTCCCTTTCGTGCCGAGAGAGGCAGGGCTCGCTTCGACTACTCAGCCTCGATTTGGTTCGATTCCGATCGCTTCCAATCCGATGCGGTTTCGTATCTTCCGATTGGGATCTCGGTTTCCCCATGGAGGCCTTAAATGGCCGCCGATGTTCGCGACGTTTTGACTTCTCCCGGAGTGGTTGCCGATGTCCGCCCATCCGAGTCTTCTCGGCCGCCGGCCCGGGGCCCGGCGCATCGATTCGATTCTGGGTTCTTTGGGATCGGCGTCACCCTTAGCATATTTTCCCCAATCAGTGCTTGCACTGAAGGGGTCCTGGCGGAAGTTGAAAGATTTGGCGAAAGTTTCCCGCCAATTTTGGTAGCAGGCTGGGTTCCCAGGTTCCTCGCTCTGCGTTCCCAGGTTCCCGGTTGATGGTTCCGGGCTGATTTCGGTGGGTTCTGGGTTCCTGGGCTCCCGGGTTCCCGGTCGATCTCCTCTGCGAAAACCATCCAGTGATTGGGTCGCCCAACAGGGGGCGACGCGTGCGTCGAGAAATCTGATCGTGTAAGCTCTGTGGCGGGCGCTCTCTGGCCAGACCGCTCGGGAAACGATCTACTACGAGATGGCTGCACGAGATGTTCGGGTCGGACGCACGCTTCGGATGAGGACACATAATTAGAGCCCGTTTCTGTATTGCTTGGGGCATGACGGGCGTCATGGCCCCTGCTCCCCCCCCCTTATGACGTAACGCTCCCCTCCCCCCAGTGCGCTCCGGGCACTGCCGCCGTGCGCGTTGGGATCCGCGTAGGTGTCGGCGTAGGAATCCGCATAGGAGTCTGGTCCGCAGTCGTCGTCGTCGTCGTCGTCGTCGTCGTCGTCGTCGTCGTCGTCGTCGTCGTCGTCGTCGTCGTCGTCGTCGTCGTCGTCGTCGTCGTCGTCGTCGTCGTCGTCGTCGTCTTCGTCGTCGTCGTCGTCGTCATCGCTCGTCGCTCGTCGCTCGTCGCTCATCGTCGTCGTGCGTACTGACGCGGCTGGAGCCTGTTTTTTATTCTGGGTCGATGACGTCACGTTTCGCGCCGGCGGCGTTTGGGAATGCTCAGGAATGACGGATGATGGGTACCACCAGCATGTAGGTGGCGATCTGCACAACAACGCCTGTGTACACCACAGTTCCTGCGTGCACCACAGCGCTTGTGTACACCACACCGCCTATGTACACCACAGCATCCGCGCGCAACACAGCGTCAGTTTGTGCCACCGTGCTTGCGGCAACAGCTGTTGTGTGCACCACAGCGCCTGCGTACACCACATCAGCCGTGCACAACACAGCTCCAATGTACACCACAATGCTTGTGTGCATTGCAGTGCCTGCGTGCACCACGGCGCCTGTGTGCACCACAGCAACCGTGTGCAACACAGCAGCACTGTTGTACATAGAATGTCCGACGGAATCCGTATGACAAAATGGAGGCCTTGTGGATTGCATAAACAACAATAGAAAAGCAATCCTTCTGGACAAAGGAGCGCCGCTGGAATCTACGCGTCCTCCCGAGTCCGCCCGCATCACTTTAACTCCTCCCATTTGCGCCCAGGAAGCTCCAGCTAAATTGGCCGTGCGAGAACCAAGTGGACCGATTCAATAAACCATTCTGCGGTGCACGCTGAAATGTGCACGTGCGCTGTAGCGCCAACCCGCACGACAGGGGGTGAGGAGGAGGAGGGGGAGGAGGAGGAGGAGGAGGAGGAGGAGGAGGAGGTGGAGGAGGAGGAGGTGGAAGTGGAGGAGGGGGGAGGAGGGAAGAACGTCGCATTCGATTATCAGCACTTTCCTGCACGCAGGCATTGTGGTGTACACTAGCGCTGCGTTGCACGTGGATGCTGTGGTGTAGACAGGCGCTGTGGCGTCCACAGGCGCTGCGGTGCACGTAAGCATTGTGGTGTACACAGGCGCTGTGTTGCACATGGTTGCTTCGGTGTACACATGTACAATGGCGCTGTAGTGTACGCAAGCATTGTGGTGAACACAGGCGCTGCGTTGCACACGGTTGTTGCGGTGTACGCAGGCGCTGTGGTGTACACGCGCGCTGTGGTGCACGCGAGCGTTGTGGTGTACACAGGCGCAGTGAGGCATATCGCCACCTACATGTTGCTCGCGTCGTCGTCGTCGTCGTCGTCGTCGTCGTCGTTCGTCGTCGTTGTCGTCGTCGTCGTCGTCGTCGTCGTCGTCGTCGTCGTCGTCGTCGTCGTCGCTCGTCGCTCGTCGCTCGTCGCGTCGTGCGCAAGGGCGCGGCTGCGGTGCCAGAACCACACGGCGGGGGGGGGTGCGTTACGTCATACCCCCCCCCCGCCCCCCCTCCCATGGCGCCCGTCATCGCCGAACATAAAGAAACGCGCTCTTACCCAGATCCCCCGACGTCATGCATCTTTAATTTCGGCCCCCAGAGATCATCTTGACCCATTTCCCGGGGACGGTTTCTCATCCCGAGCCGGTTTATCACTGCTCCGAGGCCCGGTGAGGGCCCCCAGAGGCCGAAAATCGAGAAACACTTCTGGTCATGATTTTTCCATGACGCGAGGGGGTCTGGAGAGTAGCAGCACGCCATTATTAGGAAATTTTGCTCCCACCCCAGATCCTGACCCCCGCAGGCCCCTGGAGGTTCCCAGAGGGCCCCGAAGGTCCCTGGGGGCCCGAAAACGTGCCTAGAACGTCCAGGCACCGCCCGAACACGTCCGAAGTCCTTCCTCCATCCTCGAGGAGGGCTGGGGTTGCGAAAGCCCTGGGCCGAGGTGCCCCCGGCTTTGAGCTCAATTTTGGAGACCCTGGAGCCCTCTGCGAGCCCCTGGAGCCCTCTGGGTCTCGTGAGGGGTGCTCTGGATGCCGCGGGGGCCTCCTTGGACATCCTGGGGGCGCCTTGGGCCAGGAGCACCTTTAGCAACACCCGACAAAGACCTACTCTATAGGAGCGCTCTGGCGCGCACCGAGGCCCCTGGAGCAGCCTACTTACACAGCTGCTTTAAAAGAACAGTGGAGGGGAATGGAGGAGCATGGCGGAGTGGAGGAGCATGGCGGAGTGGAGGAGGAGGAGGAGGAGGAGGAGGAGGAGGAGGAGGAGGAGGAGAGGAGGAGGAGAAGGAGGAGGAGGAGGAGGAGGAGGAGGGGCACTCTCTGGCAGCACCGGGCCATTGGGCACCGGAGAGGCGGAGCTGGCGTGGCTCGAGGAGAGGGCGCGCACGCCCGAGGGGTGCCGGCTCGGGCGCGGCCTCTTCCTGGCCCCGGCGCGGGAGCGCGCGGGTCTGGCCCGCGAGGCCTCGGGAGCGGCCAAGGCGGAGGGTTTCTCCGAAGGGCTTAGGCGGCCCGTCCTCCTCCTCCTCCTCCTCCTCCTTCTCCTCCTCCTCCTGCTCCTCCTCCTCCTCGTCCTCCTCCTCCTCCTCCTCGTCCTCCTCCTCCTCTCATGCTCCTCATACTCCTCATGCTCTCCTCCTCCTCCTCCTTCTTCTCCTCCTCCTGCTCATGCATCTCCTCCTCCTCCTTCTCCTCCTCATCCATTTCCTCCTCCCCCTCCCCTCCTCCCCCACTTCCTCCTCCCCCCTCCTTCTCCTTCTTCTCCTCCTCTCCTCCTCTTCCTGCTCCTCCTCCTCCTTCTCCTCCTCCTCCTCCTCCTCCTCCTCCTCCTCCTCCTCTTCCTCTTCCTCCTCCTTCTCCTCGGGTCGCCGACGGCCCCGGGGGAAACCGTGCACAAGAGGGGGGGGGATTTAGTCCTCCCAGATGGGGTCTGAGCAGATGGCGTCGGAGGATCGGACCGTATCGTCGATGCATCGGCGATGCAGCTCGATGTGGAGCCCGATTCCTCCACGCTGGCGTCGCCGATGCGGCGCAATCCTCCGACCCCATCAACTCTGGCCCCATCTAGGAGGCCTTTAGTTGATGACTGGAGTTTGGCAGGTTCGTGGAGGGGGGTTACGGCCGGACCGAGGTATACAGGGTGGGCGCGCATGAAAAAACATTTGCTTTTCGTCAGGGCATCCTGGGTTTCTTCGCTCCGCGCGCTGCGCAGTGACTTCCCGCAGCCGTAGAAGAAGCTGCTGTGTTCAGGGTGCTCCGGGTGTCCCCTCATGTGCACCTCGCGCGCGGGTGTTCAGGGCTGGGTTTCTTGAGAGGGTTTCCGATGTGTTTCGTGCGTTGTTTGACATTCTTGTGCATCCTGGGAGAAGGTGCCCTCGAATGTTCTCCAGTGTGGCCGGCGGAGGCTATCATGTTTTGGAAGGATGTTCTTCTGTCCTAGGTCTGGCCGCATCCCAGGGTGGGTTAGGGAACGGACCCAGCTGGATGTGCACATAACTATCCTGGTTCCAGGGGCCGTTCAGGGCGATTTTCCTCCCAACCCCACCTCGGCCCCTACCCCACTTTTACTCAGGAGGAAAAAAACACACACACACACAGACACAATTAATCGTCGATTCCCCCGGAAATATAGGAAAATATGGGAAGTGGGGGGGAAGACGAAAATCCCAAAAATATGAAAAATAAGGGAATCTTGTTATTTGTGTGTATTTATTTGTGTGTCCCAGGGTTCCTTCATTTACGTCCCCCAGATAGGGGGGGAAATCATGGCCAGGGCCACGATACCTTAGGGCCGTCTGCAGGTCTGAGGTGGCCCAGCGCTGGTTCCGTCCAGCAGGAAGGGCGGGCAGGTTCGAGGTTTCACGGCTTCCGGGGGCCGTTTTCGGGCCCCGGGAGTGTAATTCAGGGGTCCCCAAACGGGGTGGTGACCACACCGTGTGGTGAGTCGGTGGGGATTCGGGGTCACCGCACGGGTTTGGGACTCGGGTCGTTCTCCGAGGACGTCTCGGGCGATTGGGGTCTCCGAGGTCCCAAGACCGTGCGGTGACGGACCGTGCGGTGAGGTCTTGGGGGATTTCGAGGTCACCGCACGGTCTGTCACCGCACCGTTTCGGGACTCCAAAGTAATGAACGGATCCGGGGTGAAAAACTGTATTAGATGGACCCCGGGAGCGGTCCAGAGACAGATTTTGACAAGATCTTGTTGTGGGCTGGCGGAGGGTGGAGTCGCGGCGGCGCGGCTGGACGGCGGGAAGCTGGGCTCGCTGTTGTTTCGGCTGGGGTGGTCGTGTGGAGCCCTTGCGGACCCGCGGGGCTTCGCGTTGCACCCATCAGAAAACAAAAATTGGCCCCCCCACCCCCCTCCCTCCTGACTGGTTTTCTGGGGTACCAGGTCGCACCCTCCGGGTCGCCTATGGTGCCTCCCCAGATCTCGTAGCCCCCTCTTCTCCGTGCCATGCTGCGGGACGGGAAAATGACCACAGCCACTGCTTCTTGTCTGCGCCGCCTTCCAGCCGGCCGACAAAGAAGCCGTGGTTGCGGTCATTTCCCTGGTGCCAAGCTCAACGAACATGACCACAACCACTGCTTTGTTTCTGCCACGACCACACCACAACCACAACCACGACCACAACTAGGCGGCAACAAAAGAAACGACCACACCAAGGCGGCAACAAAAAGGCGCAAATGACCACGACCACGACAAGGCGGCAACAAAAGAAAAGTAGTGGCCGTGGTCGTTTTCACGTCCCGTGCCGTGCGCTCCCTGGCCGTCTCCCCCCCCCTTCCGCGCACAGGGCTCGGGCCAGGGCCCGAGGGAAAAACGGTGTCCGGCAATGTCGTGGACCGTTGGCGCTCGGATTTCGTTCTGCAGAAGAGGGTGGAACGAAGACAGAACGTGAAGGACCAGACTGGCGCGGGGAAGGAGGAGGAGGAGGAGGAGGAGGAGGAGGAGGAGGTGCTAGGGTGGTCGTTCTCTGCGGTTTTCGGCACTCCTCGGAGGGCCTCTCGTCGCGCGACGCGCGGATTGTCTTCGCGGAAACCAGTCCAACCCAACCCGAAGGCCCAGATTGGCCTTCCATTTCTAGTGGGGGGGGGGATCGGGGAGCATTGAAAAAACAGATATGAAGCCCGTACCCCCCCAACCCGAAGTTCGGGTCTTCGAGTTGGGTTGGGGTGGTCTGGTAGGCAGTCAACGAGGGAGACCGAAAGCAGCACGGAAGCCGGAGACACTCTTCGGCTCGAGCCCTGCTTCGGGTCATGGTCTGCGGGCCCCCTTCGTGGATCAGGAGCGAAAGAAGGACGCGCACGTGCACGAATCCACGCTGGCTTCGAGACGACGCACTGCCCGAATGCTCGCATCGCGCGGCCAGTCTCGCGGATCGAGGGGCCGTGTTCGTGTACATAAGCTGGGTGCGTGCGTCCTCTGTGGGCCCCCCCTTCGTGGGCGCCCCCCTCCTCCTCCTCCTCCTCCTCCTCCTCCTCCTCCTCCTCCTCCTCCTCCTCCTCCTCCTCCTCCTCCTCCTCCTCCTCCTCCTCCTTCTCCTCCTCCTCCTCTCCCCCCTCCCCTCCCTCGTGGACGCCCCCCCTGCAGGTCGCCGGGCGCCTGCGGGGCTGGCTGTCGCGGGCAGCGGCGGGCTCCGCGCGGCGGGCGCCCGAGGACGTGGCGGTCGACGCCGTGTTCGTGGCCACGTACGCCTACTCCGCGCAGGTCGGTGTTGCGCGGCTGCGCGCCGAGGAGGAGGAGGAGGAGGAGGAGGAGGAGGAGGAGGAGGAGGAGGAGGAGGAGGAGGAGGAGGAGGAGGAGGAGGAGGAGCCCGGCCCGAGGCCGCAGCCTCGTCGTTCCGACTGCGGCGGGGGGCGTTCGTCGGTCAGAGGCCCGAAGCATCAGGGCCAACTCGGGTCAGGGCTGACTTGGGTTCGCTTTTCGGGGTTCCGAACCCGAGTTGCCCCGGGCCCGAGTTACCCCGGATAATTCGGGCGTCCAGAGCCCCAAATCATCAGGGCTAATTCGGGTTCGTTTTTCGGGATTCCGAACCCGCGTTACCCCGGACCCGAGTTATCCCCGGATAACTCGGGCGCCCAAGTCGGGTCTGCACGAACGAAGTGGGCACGGGAAGAAGGGGCACAATGTCCCAGCAGCGGATCTTTGGTTCATTTTGAGCAGGGCTCGCCGTCCACGCCGCCGCGGCCTGTGTTCAGTCGAAACAGGAGGCCGCCTGCCCAACAGCGGCCGCTGTTGGTTTGGGGCAACATGTGTTGTTGGGCATTGTACCCATTCTTTCCGTACCCATTTCGGGCGTCCAAACCAGGGAACGTGCCCAGGACGCCTCAGACCCTGGAGGGTTGCCAAGACGTGTTCAACCTCGATCGCATGTTCGGTCGCACGACGTGTTCTGTCACAGCTTCGGGCACGTTTTCGGTCACCGACTGTTCTCTCGGTCACCTGCTTTGTTCACCTTTTTCGGCTGATAGGGGCGAGGTGCCATGACGCTCTCCATGAAGGAAGCGGGTCCTGAGGGAAGCGGGTCCCGAGGTTTTTGTTCGCCGTTTTCGAGCTTCCTGGGGCTCTCCACGGGCCGCGGGCCTGCCAGTAAACGACTCGGGATGAAGAGTGGGTCTCGGGGAAGAGTCCTGGGGCCCAGAACCCTTCCACGTACACCACCACCACCCCCCTCCCCCCCCCCTCCCCCTCCCGGGGAGGAGGAGAGGAAGGGGCGGGTTCGCCGGGGGAGGAGGGGAGGTGGTGGCGGTGGTGGTGCACATTCTTGGGGCCCGCACCGGGGTCCAGAGGATCCCGCTGCCCTGAGGAGGAGGAGGAGGAGGAGGAGGAGGAGGAGGAGGAGGAGGAGGAGGAGGAGGAGGAGGAGCTTCTCTCCCTCGTGGCAGACAGGTCGGCGCGTGGCTGGGCGCCAACGCCTGGCCGGAGGTCCCAGGGCCTCCCCGGACGGGGCCCGAGCGGCGGGGGCCGGAGGATCGCGCTGCACTGCCGATGCCTCGCCGAGGCGGCCTCGGTGCGGAGGCCGCTCTGCTCCGCGCGGCGTCGCTGCCGCGCCGCCGCCGCGCCGCCGAGGCGTCGCCGACGCAGGGCCGAGGTGTCGCCGAGGTGTCGCTGATGCGGCGGCGATGCGTCGGCGATGCGGCGGCGATGCGGCGGCGATGCGGCGCGATTCTCCGACCCCACCTGCTCGGAACCCATCAAGGAGGCCTCGAGAGGCCATCATGACTCACGCCTCGGTCCCGGGCGTGGGCCGGGAGGAGGTGGAGGGGGCCCTGCTGCGCGACGTGGGCCCTCAGGCGGTCTCGCCCGCGGAGGTGCGGGATGTCGTGGACTCTTTCGTGGTGGCCATATGGGGCAACGCTTCCAGCCTCGCGGCTGGCGGGGCCCGCCATCCCGACGAGCGCCTCTGGCCGCAGCTGCACGCGGAGGTGCTGGTCTCTGTGCCCGAGCAGTTCGCCGGCATGCAGTACGCCGTCGGCGTCCTCTGGGGCTTCGCGCTGCGCAGGCTGGTGCTGCGGCTGGCGCTGGATCGCTCGGCAGGCTCGGTCCCCGAGCTGCCCAGCACGGCTCGCGCTCGGCTGGAGAGGATCTTCGCGCGGCGCGAGGAGGAGGCCGGCCCGGCAGAGCCGGCCCACCCAGCGGCGGGCGAGGCGCCCGCACCCTCCCTCCTGTGCTGCGCTTAGCTGCCTCGGCGCGTCAGTCTCGAGACGCAGCACGCGCCGCGCTTGCAGCGTCTGTATCGATGCGTGGCGCGCTGGCTCGGCGTATCGGCCACGTTCTGGCGACCGTATCGCGTCAGACCTGCGTGCTCAGTCTCTGCGTGTTGAGCTTCGTGAGTCAACACTCTGCGTGTTGCGTGGTGGTGCGTGTCGGGGCAGCTCTAAGGTCCTACGCCACGGCGTTCTTCGGGCACGAAGACTGGGCGGACCTCTGCGAGCCCACGGACGCGGCCGTCGCCACGCTGGAGGCCGAGCTCGAGGAGGCGCTCCCGGGGCTGTCGCTGCTGTCCGGGCAGCACCTCGAGGACCTGGTCGCCGCGCCCGAGCGGGTCGTGGCGCCCTACCTGGAGTCGGTATCGTTTAACCAATACCCATCCCCATCCTCTATCCCCTTCGAGACCCCCACCAAATTACCGCCCCAGTTGGGGATACATCCCTCGAAACCCGAAGGGAACGACCTATATCGCCATCTAGGGGGGTAAATCGGCCAGTGCGGCCCAGGCCACGCCGCTGGGGATGGGGATCGGTAAACTATACTCATGGAGGGCGACGACGACGAGGCGATCCCGCCGGAGGAGCTGGTGCAGCTGCCGCAGGAGTCGGCAGCGAGTCTGGGGGGGGGGGAGCGACCCAGAGATCCAACGCATTGAAAAAATCAAGACGGAGGTTCTTCTCGACTTTCGATCTCTAGCGGCCCTCGCCGGGCCTCAGGATCGTCAAAAAACGACTCGGGACGCCGGGGAAGTGGTCGGGAGGTCGGGGCCCGCGTCTCGAAAAAGTCGAGGCGTCGGATGTGGGGGAGGGAGGGAGGTCCACGAGGCAGACGTTGGCCAGACCTGTCCTCGGCCCACCCTCCTCCTGTCCCGATGCTCTTGTTGGTATACGCGCTCAGGCCCTCTGGCTACTCCTCCGGAGTCGGCGGCGAGCGAGTGGGGGGGGCGGGTGAGCTGGGGCGGCCCTTCTCGGAAGGCTCAGAAGTCCGCCGGCCCTTCTCTCCTCACCATAATATCCCCTCTCGCTCGCCGCCGCAGGAGGACTGGGAGGCGTTCCAGCGGCGCGCGGTGGCCCTCGGCGCCCTCACGGCCGACGCCGAGCTCCTGGTGGCCGCGGAGCTGGGCCCGCTGGCGCACGAGGGCCGGCGCACCTCTGGGTGGGTGCGCGCCCTCGTCCGGGGCGGCGCGCTCACGGGCGTGCGCCGCGAGCAGGCCTCGGAGGTGGCCCGGCGGCTCCGCGCCCCGCTGCGGAGGCAGAGATCCAACGCATCGAAAAAGTCTCACGGCGGCAGCTTTTCACAATTTTCGGCCTCTAGGGGCCCTCGCCGGGCCCCGGGACCGTCAAAAAACGACTCGGAACGAAAAACCGGTCCTGGGGAATGCGTCGAGACCCCCGGGGGGCCCGCGCATTGAAAGCATCACGACGTCGGATCCCTGGGGAGGCTGGCGGAGGCGCTGCGGAGGGGCGTGCTCGCCTCGAAGCTGAGGGCCGCGCGCGAGTCCTTCCGGGCTCTGTACGGCCTGGACGCCGTGGTCCCGGACACGGGCGCGGGCCGCGGCTGAGAGTGGGGGGCCCCGGTGGATCCCGCGTGCAGCCTGCAGGGGCCTCGGGCCAGCCTCGGGCTCATCCCTGTCCCCAAGGCCGTCGGGCCCAAGGTGGTGGCAGCGCTCGGGATGTGCACGCAGGAGCCGGGGGAATCCTCAAGATCGGCACCGAGACGAGATGATGCCGCTGATGATGCCAGTCGTAGGGGTAGGCATGTCTTCCAGGCTGCTCAGGCGTCGGCGGCTTCCGTGGGTGGGGGCGGGGGCGGGCGACAGTTGCCCCTGCCATTTCCGAGCAGCTCTGCCACCCCCTGGACAAAAGGGTGCGGGGGACTCGGCGACCATGCACAGTAGGGGCCCGACCACAAGAAACCTTCCACAAGAAACCCAACCCTGAGACCCCAGGACCTCCATCGATTTTCGCTGTGGGAGCACCACGCCTTCCGCAGCAAAGCCATCGAAACCCAAGAATCCCTGGGCGTCCTGGAGCCAGGCAGGGTGTTTCTTGGCATGGGCCTCCACTGCACGAGAAGCGTACCCAGAGATCCGACGTCCTGATTTTATCGATACGCGGTCCCCAGAAGTCTCGACCCATTCCCCAGGACCGGTTTTTCATCTCGAGTCGTTTTTTGACGGCCCTGGGGCCCGACGAGGGCCCCTAGAGGCCGAAAATCGAGAAAAACCTCCGTCTCGATTTTTGTCAGTACGTTGGAGGTCTGGGTATGCACGTCCATGCCCTCGCGGATCACTCCACCTGTGCGTCGGGCCTGCACGGACGTGGACGCCGGAGCCGCGGGGGCTGCCTGCGGGGCAGGTGCCGCGCCCCTGAGCGCAGAAGCTGCGCTCCTGAGGGGCCGTGCGGCGATGCCCAGGCTCCTCCTCCTCCTCCTCCTCCTCCTCCTCCTCCTCCTCCTCCTCCTCCTCCTCCTCCTCCTCCTCCTCCTCTGCGAGACGGCCGGGGGGGGGGGGCCAGGGCAGATCGCCCGCCGCGCAGGAGGGGAGGCAGTGGGGCGGCCTCTCGGAGGCTCCCCCCTCCGAGTCCCACCCCGTCCCTCCTCCTCCTCCTCCTCCTCCTCTCCCTCCTGCTCCTCCTGCTCCCTCCTCCTCCTCCTCCTCCTCCTCTCCTCCTCCTCCTCCTCCTCTCTCTCCTCCTCCTCCTCCTCCTCCTCCCTCCTCCTCTCCTCCTCCTCCTCTCCTCCTCCTCCTCCTCCTCCTCTCCTCCTCTGCGAGACGGCCGGGGGGGGGGGGGCAGGGCAGATCGCTCGCCGCGCAGGAGGGGAGGCAGTGGGGCGGCCTCTCGGAAGGCTCCCCCTCCGAGTCCCACCCCGTCCTCCTCCTCCTCCTCCTCCTCCTCCTCCTCCTCCTCCTCCTCCTGCTCCTCCCTCCTCTCCTCCTCCTCCTCCTCCTCTCTCCTCCTCCTCTCCTGCTCCTGCTCCTCCTCCTTCTCCTCCTCTTCTCCTCTGCTCCTCGTCCCTCTCCTCCTCTCCTCACTCCTCCTCCTCCTCTCCTCCTCCTCCTCCTCCTCCTCCTCCTCCTCCGTTTTTGTTGTTGTGAAAAATAGAAAAGGTATATAAAAATCAAACAAAATAAAGGAGAAAACATGAGGTACTGGCGCTCCTCCTCCTCCTCCTCCTCCTCCTCCTCCTCCTCCGAATGGCATCTGCTCGAAGCGGGCCCCGGGACCCCCTCGAGGGGTCGGCAGCCCTGCCCCGCTTTCTCGGAGATATGCCTCGCCGCGGGCAGCGAGAACGCCCCGAAGTACGCCCCAGACCCTCCACAGACGACGACCACGATGACGACGTCGACGACGACGACGACGACGACGACGACGACGACGGCGGCGACGACGACGGCGGCGACGACGACGACGACGACGACGACGGCGGCGACGGCGGCGACGACGACGACGACGGCGACGAAGACGACGTCGCTTCCCCCAACGGCGTCGACGACGACGCCGTCGTCGGTCTCCGGGCCCATGCCTCGGGCCTTCCGCGGCGGCCGTTCGGGGCGACGCGGCCCCCGATCCGGAGCGCTGCTGGCGAGGTGCGTCTGCCAGAGAGCATCCCGAGGCGAGAGCTTCCCGCCGAGAGGAGGAAAGGGTACCCATACCTCGACCCTCCCCTCGTTTTCCCCTTTTTGAGCCTCCTGGGCCTCCGTCGCCGCCACCGCTGGATTCGCTTCGAAATCCTGGTCAGAACGCGCCCCAGGAGATGTCCAGGGAGTAGCGGTATCGGTACCTGTTGGCTTCCACATTCCTGCCAAGAGGGCGAAGAACGGTATAAAGCAAACTGCTCCGTCACCAGGGGCGCTTGTCCCAGGGCGGCTGGAAAGTCTATACCCTGACGTGCCACCGCAGGTATATATGTATGTACGTGAATATATATATATATATATATATATATATATATATATATGGCCGATCCCCCCCCAGCGACCCCCCAGAGCGCCCAAAGCACGAATACACAACTCAACTTTGGCCTGCCATCCAGGCTGACGAACTCATCCGCTCGGCCCATCCGTCACGGGCACCGTGCGCGCAAGCATATCGGTTTCGGCCGAGGCCACGAAACACTGTGTATCACAGGTTTTTCTGGTTTTTCTGGTCTGGGAACCAACGAACACTGCGTATCACAGGTTTTTCTGGTTTTTCTGGTTTCTGGAGCTGAAATGCTCGCCGCGGCCTCGCCCCACCGCCCCCCCCTCCTGTTTGTCGGCACCATGAAAACCAGAAAACCAGAAAAACATGTGATACACAGTGTTTCGTGGCCTCCGAACAAGAAAACACTGTGTATCACAGGTTTTTCTGGTTTTTCTGGTTTGGGAACCAACGAAACATTGTGTATCACATGTTTTTCTGGTTTTTCTTGTTTCTGGAGCTGAAATGCTCGCCGCGGCCTCGCCCCACCGCACCCCCCCTCCTGTTTGTCGGCGCTGAAAACCAGAAAAACCAGAAAAAAACATGTGATACACAGTGTTTCGTTGGTTCCCTGACCAGAAAAACAAGAAAAACCTGTGATACACAATGTTTCGTGGCCTCCGAGCAAGCAAACACTGTGTATCACATGGTGTTTTGGTTTTTCTGGTCTGGGAACCAACGAAACACTGTGTATCACAGGTTTTTCTGGTGTTCCTGGTTTCTGGAGCTGAAATGATCGCCGCGGCCTCGCCCCACCGCTCCCCCACCTCCTGTTCGTCGGCACCTGAAAACCAGAAAAACCAGAAAAACCTGTGATACACAATGTTTCGTTGGTTCCCAGACCAGAAAAACCAGAAAAAACTGTGATACACAGTGTTTCGTGGCCTCCGAGCAAGAAAACACTGTGTACTCTTCGGGGACTACAGCGCTCGCCGCTCACTGGCAGTGCTCCTTGAGGAAGGCCTCCTCCAGCATCTTCCCTGTTGCCAGCCACAAATCCTCGCCCCTGTGCCAGTACAACCACTGGTAGGCTGGTTCTGGTTCTGGCTCTGGTTCTGGCTCTGGTTCTGGTTCTGATTCTGGCTTTGGTTCTGGCTTTGGTTCTGGTTCTGGTTCTGGCTCTGGTTCTGGTTCTGGTTCTGGTTCTGGCTCTGGTTCTGGCTCTGGTTCTGGTTCTGGTTCTGGCTCTGGTTCTGGTTCTGGTTCTGGCTCTGGTTCTGGCTCTGGTTCTGGTTCTGGTTCTGGCTTTGGTTCTGGTTCTGGCTCTGGTTCTGGTCCTGGCTCTGGTTCTGGTTCTGAGCAGAACCTGGGAAAACCAAAAAGCGGCGGCGCTGATGATTGGAACACGAGGGGACACGAGGGGGCACGAGGGGGACACGAGGGGGACACGAGGGGGACACAAGGGGACACGAGGGGGACAGCAGGGGACACGAGGGGACATCAGGGGACACGAGGGGGACACAAGGGGACAGCAGGGGACACGAGGGGGACACGAGGGGGACACGAGGGGACACGAGGGGGACAGCAGGGGACACGAGGGGGACACGAGGGGACAGCAGGGGACACGAGGGGGACACGAAGGGGACAGCAGGGGACACGAGGGACACAAGAGGGGAAAACAGAGGACACGAGGGGGACACGAGGGGACATCAGGGGACA
The DNA here is from genome assembly GCA_963575745.1 of Prorocentrum cordatum. Lineage (NCBI taxonomy): Eukaryota > Dinophyceae > Prorocentrales > Prorocentraceae > Prorocentrum > Prorocentrum cordatum. The sequence continues at coordinate 121,522 of CAUYUJ010004236.1, forward strand.
CAAGGGGGACACGAGGGGGATACGAGGGGGGCGCGAGGGGGACACGAGGGGACACAAGGGGGACACGAGAGGGACACGAGGGAACAACAGGGGACACGAGGAGGACGCGAGGGGACAACAGGGGACAATAAGGAAACCATTCAAGTCTCGGAACATTTCGTTGCTACGGTTTGCCCCCCGTCAACCTTCTGCTCCGAACGTTCTCCAACAGGGAAAGGACCAGGAGGAAGAACAAAAGGTGGAGGACGAGGGAGGAGGGAGGAGGAGGACGAGGAACAGGAGAAGCAGGAGGCGACGGGGGAGATGGAAGAGGAAGGGGAGGATGAGGGAGAGTAAGATGAGGAGGGATACTTCTCGGGTCACAGCCCGCTGTGACAGACCATGTGTCTGCGGCTGTTCGGTGCCAGCATCTCAAGACCGCGGCTTCGTGTTTTGGGCGTTTTGGGGGGTCGCTGGGGGGGGGACCGAGCATATATATATATATATATATATATATATATATATGTATATATATATATATGTATATATATGTATATATATATATATATATATATATCCGTAAGGGCGTCACCCCCTGCCGCTGGCCCCATCTCCATCATGATGGGATCTATCAGAGTCGCGTCGCTGCGTCTCAGCGCTGCCTTGGCACATCTGGGATTACCACGCGGGGGCGGATAGGGATCATCAGCGCATATTGAGACGTTGGCCTAGTGGTCTTCGGCCCATCCCGCCACCGTGCCTGGGTTGTGGGTCTAAGGCCTCTTGTACATCTGTTGGGGTGTCGTGGGCAGCCTCTCGGGGGCCTCTTGGAGGCGGTTTGGGCGCCTCTTGGGGGCCTCTTAGGGCTTCGGGGGGTATATTTTGGGCCCTCTTGGGCGCCTCTTAGGGCCTCTTGGGGCCTCTTGGCGGCCTCTTGGGGCCTCCTGGGGGTTTCTCGGGGCACCCATATAACATTTTTGGTTATTGGGCCCATCTTGGGGCCGTCTTGGGGTCCTCTTGGGATCGTCTTGAGCGCTTCGTGGGCCATCTTGGAGCCCGCCTGGGCCGTCTTGCGGCCCTTTTGGAGGCCTCTTGGGCTGTCTTGGGGCGGTCTTGGGAACTCCCTGAGTCGTCTTGCAGCGTCGGGAAGCCGAACATGCGAGAAGGCCAAACTCCTTCAAACACCTTCGTAAAACCGACCATGTTGGCCTCTTGGGGCTCTCCCGGGAGCCCTCTTGGAGCGCTCTTGGGGGCCTTTTGGGACCTTCTTGGGCCGTCTCGGAACCATCTTCGGGCGCCTGGGAGCATCCGTGGCCTTGGCAATGCGAATATGGCCTAACTTGCGAGGATGATGGCCTCGGGGACTCGACTATCGCATAATGGACTAAGAATTATAGCCTCGGGGACGCAGGCTTGACGTACTTTGCAAGGGTTTGCGGCTTCGGGGGCGCGAACATTGTAAGTTATAAGGGATTATGGCCTCGGGGGCGCGAACCTCATGTATTTCGTACGTGTCCCAGCCCCCCCGGGAATTCTGAATACGCGAACCGGGCGTGGCAATCGGGCGCTTCGGGGCTCCCCCGCGGACTGCAACAATTTTCAGTAGGAAGCAGGAAGCAGGACTGTCACATTGGAGACTTGAAATTGCAACTGGCGCATGGAGCAGCAACTTCGTCCTGCAGCCTGGTGGCCCCACAGGGAGGGCGGACGTATATATGTGTGTATATACATATCATATATCATATGTCTGTATGCATGCATGCATGCATGCAGGTATGGGTATATGTATGTACGTACTCGTGTATGTATGTATGCATGCATGCATGCATGCATGCATGTATGTATGTATGTATGTATGCATGCATGCATGCATGCATGTATGTATGTATGTATGTATAGATGTATGTAGACGTATATGTATGTGTGTATGTATGCGTGCATGTTTGTTTGTATGTATGTATGTATGTATGTATGTATGTCTATATGTATGTATGGATGCATGTATGTATGTATGTATGTATGCATGCATGCATGCATGTATGTATGTATGTATGCATGCATGTATGTATGTATGTGTGTGTATGTATGTATGTATGTATGTATGCATGCATGTATGTATGTATGTATGTGTGTATGTATGTATGTATGTATGTATGTATGTATGTATGTATGTATGTATGTATGTATGTATGCATATGTGCATGTATCTATGTATGTATGCATATATGTATGTATATATGTGTGTATGTCTCTATGCATGCATATATGCATGTATGCATGTCTGTCTGTCTGTCTGTCTGTCTGTCGGTCTGTCTGTCTGTCTGTCTGTCTGTCTGTCTGTCTGTATGTCTGTATGTCTGTTTATATATATATATATATATATATATATATATATTATCGTTCTCTGGCCGTCGCCGTACGAATCCAGGGGGCCCAAGATGCTTGCAGGGTGCTTTTCGAAAGCAAGAGGCGTGCAGGGTGCTTTTCGGAAGCAGTTTTGACACCTCTTTGGGGCCGTGGCGTCTCTTGGGGCCTTTTGGGGGCCTCTTGGGGAGCTGGGGTCTGTTGGGGGCCTCTCTGGTGGTCCTTGGAGCCTCTTGGGAGCCCTTTTGGGGCCCCCTTGGGCAGCCTTGGGCGCCTCTTGGGTCGTCTTGGGGCCCTCTTGGGCGTCGATGGGGGCCTCTTGAGTGCCTCTTGGGGCGATCTGGGGGGCGTCTTGGGCCGTCTTGGAGCGTCGGGAAGGCGAGAAGTTGTGCATTTTGAAAAAAATACGTTTTACTTATGTTTGTTTTGTGATTTTGGCCTCTTGGGGCTCCCTTGGGAGGCCCCTTGGGGTGTCTTGGAGCGAACTGGAGGCCTCTGGGACTGTCTTGGGGCCATCGTGGGCGTCTTGTAGCCCTCTTGGCCCAGCTTGGGGCCCGCTAGAAGCCATCAGGAGCGTCTTGTGCCCTCCAGGCGCCCTCGGGACGCAGCGGCCCCAACGGGACCAAGGTTTAGCGGGATCAGGTTTCAATGTATGTGTATGTACTCTTGGTATCGGTACAGCTGTAATTGTATATATTTGTGTATATATATATATAGTTGTATTGATGTGTGTTTATACGTAGATGTGTGTACACATATATGTATATATCGATAGGTATGTGTGTACATGGCAGATGTGTATATCTACATTTTTATATGTATATATATATATATAAATATACAGATGTATATGTGCAGAAGTCGATTTGTCTACACATACCTGCATACCTACATACGTACTTTCCAGCCGCTCTTGGACAGGCGCTCCCGACGGCAAAACGTTTATTTTTCACCGCACGTCGCCCGTCAGAAGAGACAGCGGAAGCCTCCGACCACGGCACCGGCGCCGCAGATGCGTCGGGGCAGGGGAGGGGCGCGGGCCCCGCGGCCGCGCGGAGGGCGGCGCGGCTCGCAGCCCGCCTGTGGCAGGCAGGCACCTCGCGGAGAGCGCCTCGCCGTCGCTGACGAAGACGACGACGACGACGACGACGACGAAGACGACGACGACGACGACGGGAGCAAGGGCGGCCGTCGTGCTTTCCCCTCTCGCCTCGCCGCGCCTCTCCTCATCCTTCATCCTTCGTCCCTCCCTCCGCGGTCGGGCCAGGCTCTGCATCCGAAGGGGAGGCTGAGCAGGCTATAGGCCCACGGAGAAGCTCTCCCAGGTGCGGGCCCCTCTTCGGCCCTCCAGGCCGAGCCACACCCGGGGGCCTTTTCTCTTCCGGAGGGCCAGCCGATCCTGCAGAGGCGAGAGACGCCAGGCCGATCTTCATGTTTGACCCGTGCCATCTCGGGCCCGGAGGAGGAGGAGGAGGAGGAGGAGGAGGAGGAGGAGGAAGAGGAGGAGGAGGAGGAGGGAAGGGAGGGGGAGGAGGAAGAGGAGGGAAGGGAGGAGGACGAGGGGGGGAGGAGGAGGAGGAGAGAGGAGGAGGAAGAGGATGAGGTGGAGGAGAGGAGGAGGAGGAGGAGGAGGAGGAGGAGGAGGAGGAGGAGGAGGAGGGCGCGCGTCGAAAGCAACCTTCCCCCGGTGGCTTCCGGGTCATGGCTCGACTCTCCGGCGGCCGCTCGGGGCGACCCGGGCACGCCCTCCGCAAGGCAGAGCCGCTGGAAGGCATCCCAAGGCTGGAAATCCGGGAAGAACTGGCGCGACCGCCCGAAGCTCTCGAATCCCGAATCGCGAGCCTGCCCCCGGTAATACGTCCCCCTCCCCCCCCTCCCCTCCCCCCCTCCCCCCCTCCCCTCCCCCCCCCCCCCTCCCCTCCCCCCTCCAGGCGTTTCAGCGAGGCGGGCCTTTGGGGATCGGCCCGTTTCCCGCGAGACCCCAGACACCGCCTGCCCTGCCAAGGGCGGCGGTGCACTCTTTCCCAACGCTCGGGCGGCGCCATAGCCGCTCGCCCTCGCCCGCGTGGCACCGCAAGCTGCGGAGGAGGCGGGCCAGCGCGCGGGCCACCCTGCGCCTGGCCGCCGCGCGCCAGGCGCTGGCTGGGCACCACGGCGAGCACAGCGAGGCGCTGCCCGTGGCCATGCCGCCGCCTCCTGCGGCAGCTGCTGCCGCTGACGCTGCTGGGCGCAAGGTGCTCCTGGGGCCCAAGGAGCCCCCATGGCGCTGCCCTGGATGCCGCCAGGAGGGGCTCTGGGCCAACAGAGTGGTGTGCTTCTGCGGACGTGACGCCCCTGGCCCCGTGGTGCGCAAGGCCATGCTCGCCCACCAGGAGGCGCTGGCTAAGCGAGGTGCAGGGTCCAGGGCCAGGTCGCAGCCCCGCCAGCCATCTGCTCGGCAAGGTGGCGGAGGTGACGCTCCTCGGCTCCAGCGCCTCGAGGCGGGCGTGGCCAACATCACCGCGGCGTTGGAGAAGCTCACGGCAGGAGGGAACAGCGGCACCGTGGGCAAGCGTGGCGCTCGGGGCACCCCAGATCAAGGCGCCGCTGCCCTCCCAGCCACAGAGCCGCCCGTGGACCCAGCCATCCAGGAGCTCGAGGGCAAAATCGCCAGCCTGGAGCAGACCATCCCGATGCTGCGCAAAGGAGGCATTGACGTGGGGCAGCTTGAGCAGGACCTGGCGGAGTTCAAGCAGCAGCGAGTGGCAGCCCGAGGGCCGCAGGCAGAGGTCAGCTCGCTGGGCGCCAAGCTCGACCACGCCAAGGCCAAGCGGGTGCAGCTGCAGAAGGAGCCCACCGAGAAGCAGCAGGACGTCGTCGAGGCAGAGAAGTTCGTCGAGGAGGCGAAGAAAGCAGTTGCCGACCAGGAGGCGGCGATTGCGCAGGCCACCGCGAACATCACCGAGCTGGAGAACAGCCTCAACCAGGCCATGCTGCGGGCCATGCCGCTGGGCCAGCCAGGCCCACCACCCGAGGCCCAACGAGACGCTGAGCGCTGCTTGGCCATGGCACCTGAAGCAAAGAACCTGGGACCTGATGTTCTGGGCATGGTCGCCAAGCTCCTCACCAAGCACCTCATGTGGACCGCCGCCTCCCAGGGCAAGCTCCCAGACGGTCAGAAGGGTGAGAGCGGGGAGAACATCCCAACGCCGATGGACGAGGACCTTGGCGACACAGACTTCGAAGAGATCTGCGAAGCGTGCAAATCCGAGGACAGCAAGAGGGCGCTTGAGGACCTGTGCCAGCGCATGGGAATGCGCAAGCGGCAGCGGGCTTAGCAGCACATGCAAGGGCAGTAGCAGCGTCGACGAGGAGACGAACGGCGGCTCGTGGGGGCACGAGAAGCAACGTGCTCTCCTCAGTTCTGCGACGGCTAATATCACATCGTGGGGCACAGGGCGCAGTATACTCCCGCTCGTCTCCGACGGCATCCTCTTCGTGCAGGAGCACAAGCAATCACAGGGACGACTCTTGGAGATCAGGCGCACGCTGAGGAACGAAGGCTGGGCCATGGCATGTGCCCCAGCCACCATCAAGGTGAAGGGCTACCAGGGCGGCGTGGCCGTGCTGGCAAAGAGGTTCATCGACTTTTGGTACGACCCGCAGGGCCAGGTCCAGTGGCCAGGCAGAGCGTGTGTTGGGTACGCTCGACTGCCAGGGATGGGCGTGGCAGCGCTGTACTCGGTCTACCTCGAGGCCAATGTAGGGCTCAAGGGCCAGAACCTCGACATCATCTACAAGCTGCGTGAGCACCGGGCTCGCCACGGCCTACCCTGGGTGATGGGAGGCGACGTGAACATGGATCCCGAAGAGCTTGCCAGTTTTGCAGGTTTCCGCGCGCCAGGCATCCAGCTGCACGCGCCGTCAACCCCAACGTGCCACGGCAGCGGCGGGACACACTACATCAGAGACTACTTCGTGACGGGAGGCCGCGCTGGACTGGCCACGCAGGTGCCCGTGACCAACACCTCCCTCGCGCTGCCCACCCACGACGTGGTCCACATGTTTGTCAGCGAGCGCGCAGAGTGGCCCAAGGTGAGCACGCCGCTCAGCACCGCGCACATGCCCACCACGGTGCCCGTGGGGCCCCGCAGGGAGCCGCCCGACTGGGCGGCGGCGCAGCGCGTGCTCGACGAGACCTACCAGCAGCTCGCGGGGCACGATGGCCAGCTGGATTTGACGCCTGCCGACCGCCAGGCGCAGGTAGACAGGGCCCACGAGGTGTGGCTCGGCACGGCGCGCCAGGACTTCCAGGGCATCGCGGACCGCGACGCCAACGCCATGCAGCTCTGGGGGGGGGGCCATCCAGTTCAAAGAGGTGACCCTGCCCGAGATCTGGCCCACCAAGGCCAACGGCAAGACCACGCCAGGTCGTGCGCTCACGTGGCTCCCTGGGCAGCTACGCCAGGTCCGAGGCCTATTGAGCAGCTTCCTTGATCACCAGGCCCGCCCAGGTAGTGCTAACCAGCGGGGGTGCCCAGCTCAGTGCCTTCGAGGTGCCATCGCACGCTGCCGTCGAGAGATGCAGCGCTCAGGCAAGTTTGGCGACGCGTACCGCACATGTGGCGACTGCGACGACTGGTACCAACTCGTGCAGGTCGGCCTGGATCGAGTCAGCGATGTGATCAGCGGGGCCGTGGGGAAAACGGAGACCGTCGCTCAAGCAGTGCAGCAGCCGCGCCCAGGCAAGCGCCCCTTCGGCGAGTACTACGACGACCAGGTTCGTCTGGGTGGGGAGGGGTTCAGCCCCTCGACGTCACGCCACCCAGGTCACACGAAGGGTGACCTCGGCAACTCCAGCAGCAACGGGTACATGCATGCTGAATGTCAGGGATCACCTAGAGGTCCTGAGCGCCCTCCCCAAGGTGCAGTCCCTGCGCAGCCTCTGGACCTGCCGAGAACCAGAGGCCTGAACGACCCCGAGGCGGACCCGTTCACGGAGATAGATGACGAGCTGGACCTGCGGCACTGCGCCGTACAGGCACGCAAGCAACGATCGAATGCAACTGGGAATGCGGGAGAACCAGCTAGCCCGTGCTGGCAGGCTGGGGGCTCCGCAGTCCTGAGTGCGCTCCATCAGGCGCATGGCCGTCGGAGCGGGGACATTGCTTCAACACCGCCACCAAGACCTACAACGAGTACCGCCCACTCGGTCCTTGGCGAGATCGAGCTCATCGCGAAGATGGCGGAGCGCGTGGGCAAAGATGTGCTCAGCGGAATGGTGCATGGCCGGCAGGTCAAGGGCTGGCGTGGAGCGCTGGCCGAGGGCCACCTGCGCGGGGCGCCCATGCTCCACAGGTGGACGAAGGACCCAGGGGAAGGGGCAACCGGGGTGGTCGATGGCACCGTGGAGCGCATCCAGGACCGCTCGGCCTGCCCAGTGGCTTTGCTTAACAAGTACCAGAACTAATGGGCACAAATATGTAACGTTCGTCCCCCTGAACAGCAAGATCAAGTATGTCATGCCCTGCGCAAGGCTATCACCGCGGTCATCAAGCAAGGAGGCCATGAACATCGGCAGAACCTCCTTGAGCCAGAGCAGGTCAGAAAGACATGCAGGTCCTTCAAAGCCAAGACCTGCAAGCCAGGGGGCATGCATCCACGTCACCTGGGATGGCTCAGCGACCCCAGGCCGCTGACGACTTTGCTGAACATTTTCACAGAGGCAGGCGTCTTCCCCACGGACGAGCAGGAGATGCTGACGGCGCAGCACCTCAAGCCAGCAGGAGGACGCCGACCCATTGGCCAGTTCAAGAGCTCATACCGGATCTGGGGACGCTGTCATAAGCCAGCCCTGCAGATGTGGCAGCAAGCGCTGGACGAGAAGGGGATCTTCAATACTGGGACCTCGCGCAAGGTCACCGACTGTGCATGGCGCGCGGCGGTGGGAGCAGAAGATGCTACAGGCGAGGGGAGGGCCTTCCTCATCCTGCTTTGGGACCTGGCCAAGGCTTTCGAGAAAGTCTCGCACAAGATCTTGTGCCGCCTGGGCTGCGCAGAGCGTTTCCCCCTGCACGGGCTGCGCGTGGTCATCGGTGCGTTCCGCTGGAGGCGCGCCCTCATGCTGGACGGCCTAGCAGGTGACAGCTTGCACCCTGAGAACGGCATCGTCGCGGGGTGCTTCTCAGCCACCTATGCCCTCCAGGCGTACCTGGTGGACGAGCTGAGGGCCCAGGCCACCGAGCACCCCCAGGTCGGGATCGCAGTCCACGTGGATGACATCAGCCAGGAGGTCGTCGCCGACAATGCGGACGCCTGCGTGGACTACATGGTGGAGGCGGCGCGAGGGCTCAAGAGCGCCCTGCACGACGAGCTCCAAATGCAGGTTGCCGACGCCAAGGGGGCCATCCTGGGCAACAGCGACATGGGCACCACGGAGGGCACGCGCAGGCTGGCGAGCTTGGGCTTGCCCGAGCCTGAGCAGATCGCCGCCGCGGTGCAGCGCTCGAGGGCGCCGCCGCGCAGGGCGCGCCCCTGCCGCCCCCAGGTGACGGTGCGCCACCTTGGAGCTGACTTTCGGGCAGGGCGCCGTCGGCACGGCAACGTTGTGCGCAGCATTCACCCTGGACCTGTGCGTGGCAAGAGGTGGAAGGCAGCTAAGGAAATATTGAATATGGCTTTCCGAGCGATGAACGCATTTCGGCAAACCCGCCGCATTTTGCACACGGCCATCCTGCCCATGAAGAAGTGGGGAGGCGAGGTCAGCGGGCTCGCGGTCCAGGAGCTCGACGGCATGAGGCGAATCACAAAGCAGGTCTACGGGCACAGCCACGTGTCGCCAGATATTTTCGGCGCCATGCATCCCGAGCTCGACCCCCTGGGCAAGGCCGCTTTCATGCCCCTAGGCCGCTACCTAGAAGAATGGTGGAGGGCAACCGACGACAGGCACCGCCACGGCAAGGTGCTGCCCGTCGCGACGCTGCGCAGGGTCTACGAGCAAGCCCTCCAGGACAACCAGGACGGGGCCCACGAAGCAGGGCCAATTGGAGCAGCGCTGAAGGCGACAGTGGTCGCTGGCTGGTCGGTGGAGGGTGCGACGGTTTTCGTGTCTTCACGGTTTGGACGCCTCTCGGCCCTGGAGCACGCCCCCAAGAGGATGGAGTACTTCTACCTGCGCGACGTGCTGGACAGGGTCCGCGAGCGGGCCACGGACAGCGTGAGACGTCGAGAGAACCTGGACGAGGAGGCCCTGCCTGAGGTTTGGTGGGAGGTGATCGCGGCCACCCTTGGCAGCAAGCACCTCGCCCCGCTCGAGAAGTGGGCCGTCGCCTCCGTCGTGGGAGGCACATGCCCCACGGCCGCCAAGATGGTCGAGTGGGGCTACGACGAGAGCGCGGGCACCTGCAGGCACTGCGGGGTGCGTGATGACCTGGCGCACCGCCTCGGACTGTGTGCGGCCTTTGCTGAGGGCCGTCTGAAAGTGACCCCTCCTCCTCCCCGCCGCTTGTCAGGCAACCAAGGGGGCGAAGATGGCATCGGCCCGTTCTGTCCCAGGGGGCCTTCGGTGCCTGTCAGGCCCACGGTGGCCTTGCCCGCGGCGCCAGCGAAGATGATCGCGCGAGCGTTTGTTGGAGACGAACCCGTGCCTCTAGAAGATTTTGTTTTTGAGCCACACCAGCCTCTCGCGGGTGACGGGTCAGCCTCCACCAGTGCCCTCGAGGAGCTCCGTCGGGGGGATGGGCGGTGGTTCAGCGGGGGAGGGACGGGATCGCTCGCAAGCTCGTGGGCTCCCTCACCTGTCAGCTCCCGCCCTCCGCTCACGCTGCCGAGCTTCAAGCGTTCTGCCGAGCGGCAGACTATGCCGACGGTAGCCAGCCGTATGTTGGCGACAATGCAGCGGCGTTGGCCGCTCGAGCACGCGGGTGCGCGCGCACCTCTAGCCCAGCTTGGCGGGATGCTGGGCACTGGCGCCGCATTCGGCGCGGAGACCTCGCATGCAGAGCGGGGGTCAAGGTTAAATCACACCAGGACGTGCCCACCGCCCCTCAGACTGAGGGCGGGTGGCCGATCGTCCTCAACTCTTGGGCCGATGAAGCGGCCAAGGAGGCCATCAACCTGTGGCCCAGGCGGGCCCGAGACGAGGCCACCCTGGAAGATGCCTGGGCCGAGGCGCGGCGTGGCCTGGTGAATCTGGGGCGGGTGCTGGCGTGTGGGCCCGCTCCCAAGGTGGAGTGGGCTCCCAACGGTGAGGCCGTGTTTCCTGCAGCACGAGCTGCACGAGGTGGCCGATGGCCGCTGGCGGTGCGTTCAGTGCCTGCACGGTTTTCGGAGCTGGAAGGCTGGCATGGCCTCAGACTGCGGGCGCGACGCGCCCAAGAGCTGGAGGAGCCTGCGTGAATACGCGGATTCACATGTCTTGTGTGGGGTGGTGATTGGCCCCAAGGGCTGCCCACCCGAGCAGGGTGACTTTATGTTGTGCTGTGTCCAGTGCGCACAGTATGCGCAGCAGCATCCCGTCGGCTTGGCCAAGACGTGCCCTGCCAAACGGCCTGGTTTTGTCCTGGACAAAATGGGCAAGGAACGAAGGAGCCGTTTCGATCGAGGCCTCCACCCCAGGACGGGAAGGAAGGAGGTCGTCCTCGAGAGCTGGGCTCTCCAGGATCTTGGTTTCCTCACTCACGGGAGTGAGCACAGTGCTCAGTGCACCCCCGCAGCTGGCATGATCGGCGCCCCACGGAGGAGCACAAAACCCCTTCCCCCTCCCCTCCCCCCCTCCCCCTTCCCTCCCCCACCTCCCCCTCCCCCCCCCCGGCCGCCCCAGGGTGCTCGGGCAAGCCAGGCGCAGGGCGTCGGCAGGGCGCAGGCGCAGGAGCGCACCCCGCCGCCGCCAGCGGGTGTGGCTCTCGGGCGGGTGCGCGCGCCGGGTGGGGGGGGGCGCCTGCCCGAGGCCCACGTGCAGGGCAGGGTTTGCGGCGGCGAGGGCCGGCCGACGTGGGCGGCGGCAGCGGCGACGGCGACGACGACACTAGACCACGAGGGCGACGAGGAGGAGGAGGAGGAGGAGGAGGAGGAGGAGGAGGAGGAGGAGGAGGAGTAGGAGGAGGATGAGGAGGAGGCGGAGGACGACGACGACGAAAACGACGACGAAAGCGACGACGAGGTGGAGGAGGACGGCGGCGGCGACGAGGGCGACGACGACGACGAGAACGACTACGAAGAGGAGGAGGAGGAGAATGAGGAGGACGAGGAGGAGGAGGAGGAGGACGAGGACGAGGGCGTCGGCGACGACGACGACGACGAGGGCGCCGACGACGGCGACAACGACGATGGCGACGACGACGACGAGAATGACTACGAGGAGGAGGAGGAGGAGGACGGCGGCGGCGACGAGGGCGACCAAGACGTCAACGATGACTGAGACGGGGGCGACGACGACAAAGATGGTGATGACGACGATGACGACGATGAAGGCGACGATGACGAAGACGTCGACGACGAGGGCGACAACGATGACGACGACAAGAGATGACGACAAAGACGAGGACGGGGATAAGGACGAGGACGACGACGACGACGACGGCGGCGACGACGACGACGACAACGAGGAGGAGGATTGCCGCGGCGGCGAAGACGGCGACGACAAAGACGAGAACCACTACGTGGAAGATGGCGACGACGACGACGACGAGAACGACTGCGAGTCAGGGGGCGACGGCGGGCGGCGGCGACGAGGGCGACGACGATGACGGATACAACGTGGACGAGGACGCGGGTGAGGACGATAAAGATGGTGACGACGACGAGGGGCACGACGACGACGACGACAACGAGGACGAGGACGAGGGCGACGACGACGGAGAGGAGGAGGACGAGGGCGTCGGCGACGATGACGACGACTACGAGGGCTTCGGCGACAGCGAGGACGACGACGACGATGACGTCGACGACGAGGGCGACGACGAGGTGGACGACGGCGGCGGCGACCACGACGACGACGCCGATGACGACGAGAACCACTATGAGGAGGAGGAGGAGAAGAAGGAGGAGGAGGAGGATTCGGACGGCAACGACGAGGCCGGCGGCGGCGGCGACGACGACGACGACGACGACGGCGACGACGACAACGACGACGACGACCACGACGACGAGGGCGACGACGAGTTGGAGGAGAACGGCGGCGGCGAACAGGGCGACGACGACGACGACGAACGCGGCTACGAGGAGGAGGAGGAGGACGAGGGCGTCGGCGACGAGAGCGACGACGACGAGGCTGTGTGCGACGGCGACGACGACGAGTGCGCCGACGACGACGACGACGAGAACGACTACGACGAGGAGGACGTCGCGGCGGCGACGAGGGCGACAACGACGACAAACATGTTGAAGACAATGAGGGCGACGATGACGAAGGCGTCGACGACGAGGGTGATAACGAGGACGTTGACGAGGACGAGGACGACGAGGAGGAGGACGAGGACGTGGACGACGACGACGAAGACGAGGAGGAGGAGGATGACGGCGGCGGCGAAGAGGGCGACGACGAAGACGAGAACCATTACGTGGAGGAGGAGGACTGCGGCGGCGACGAGGGGGACAGTGACGACGACGAGAACGGTAGCGATGACGATGACAACGATGATAAGGACGAGGGCGACGACGACAAAGATGGTGACGACGGCGAGGGCGACGTCGACGACGACGACAACGATGACGAGGACGAGGGCGACGACGACGAAGACGGCGGCGTCGACGGCGTCGGCAACGGCGACGGCGACGGCGCCGGCGACAACGATGGCGACGGCGTCGACGACGAGGCCGACGGTGTCGGCGTCGGCGGCGGCGTCAGTCGCGACGACGACGACGACGACGACCATGACGACGACGACGAGGAGGCCGACGGCACGACGACGATGGCGAGGACAACGGCGAGGAGGCCGGCGGCGGCGGCGGCGGCGACGACGACGACGACGACGATGACGAAGACGACGACGAGGGCGAATACGACGACGACGACGACGACGACGACGACGACGACCGCGACGACGAGGGCGACGTCAACGGCCACGACAACGAGGGCGACGACGAGGAGTGTGAGGAGGAGGAGGACGACGAAGACGACGACGACCACGACGACAACCGACGAGGGAGACGACATGGTGGAGGAGGACGGCGGCGGCGACGGGGGCGACGACGACGACGACGAGAACGACTACGAGGAGGAGGAGGAGGACGATGAGGAGGAAGAGGGCGACGGCGACGAGGGCGTCGGCGACGAGAGCGACGATGACGACGAGGGTGTCGACGACGGCGACGACGACGTCGACGACGACGACGAGATCGACTACGAGGAAGAGGATGACGGCGGCGGCGATGAGGGCGACGACGACAACGATGACGGGGACGAGGGCAACGACAAAGATGGAGACGACGACAAGGACGACGATGGGGTGGGGCGATGACGAAAACGTCGACGACGATGGCGACAAGGAGGACGAAGACGAGGACGACAAAGACGACGACGAGGACGATGACGCCGACGACGACAACGAGGCCATGACGTGCGTCCGTCGGGGGGCTCCGAGCCCCGTCGTGCTCGACGAGGCGCCCACGCGAGTGCGCGTACACGCCGGCCGTTTAGAGTAAGTATGTGTTGTCGGATTCCCAGGTCCCAAGCTACCTCAAGCGCCTTCCCATTTCAAGAACCGATATGCTTTTGCTGCGTGTTGTTATTCTCTGGGAGGGCCTGGCCCAATCTACTTTGCCCGCCTTCCCACTTCACTTTTTTTACCTGCTTCGCACGACCCTCGTGTAATGCCCCCCACCAAGCCTCCTTATGCTCGACAAGGCACCCAGGCGAATGCGCGTGATGCCCTCCCACCCGTGGGCGAATGTTGGATGACGGTGGCGCAGAAGCTGGAGGGGGACGATTCAGCAAACAGCCTTCTGCCGCCGCGGGGGAAAACTTTTTGGGAGGGGGCAATCAGAGAATGGCAATTACGACGATGCCCACGGTGAGCGTTTTTGTTCCTTCCCAGGGTAACGCTCGTTACCTGGGCCAAACCGCCCACCCCTGCGCCAGGGTAACGCTCGTTAGCTGGGCCAACCCGATCCTACTCGGGGGGCCTGAGCCCCCGCGTGTGCACACAGGCGATTGATGCGCTGGTGGCGCGGACGCACCCTGGCGGGTACACGCTGCGGCCGCTGTCACCGTTCCTTCTCCCCGGGGTAACGACCGTTACCCGGGAAAGTGAAAACGGTGGCACGAACAGTTCTGGAACCCAGTCTCGCCCAGGGCTCTGCTGTGTGCCCAGACCTTCGACATCGTCTCTTGAGGTCTGGACCAAATCCCTGGGACAGGCGTTTCGTCCCGAGGTGTGCTCTGGCCGTGCCGGGCCGTGCCTGGTGTCTAGTGCAAAGAGAAGGATTGCCGTGCCGTGCCGTGCTTAGCTTCCAGAGCGGAGAAGCTGCCGTGCGTTGCCGTGCCCAATGCTCGGAATGCGAAGAAGTTGCCATGCAAGCCTCGTTTTTTTTCCGAACGCGAGCAAGTTTCCGTGTCGTGCCGTGAGTGCAGTTGCCGTGCCATGCCGTGCCAACCATGTGTCTGATCATGTAGCGCTGATGTCTAAGGTCCCTAAACGTGTGTGCAGTGTTATTTTGTTTGCCTTGCGCCATGCCGTGCCGACCATGTGTCCTACCATGCAGCGTTGATGTGAATGGCCTCCATGCTTGCGTAGTGCACGTTGTCTTTCCTTGTGCCAGTGGCACAAGGCTCGCCTGAGGCACAGTGGCACACTGGCACGATGGAATTTGTTCATAGCGGAGTGGTCAGCCTGAGGCGTCGGCACACCACCGCGTGCGCTTCCTGGCCCTGTCGAGAGGGCAAAGCGCGCGGCAGCGGCAGCGGGAGTGCTGTCCCTTTTGGTCAGAGGCGGACTTCGTTAGCAGCACCTCGATCGCAGGGATTGTGCTGGAGGCCAATCGCTCGGACTCAGGGGGGCCGAGATCGGAACGGAAAGAAAAAGCGCGACAACGAACATCATTTTTGTGTTAATTTGAGTGCACGCCGGTCGTCGACAGTGGGTACTTCTGGATTCCCAGATTCCAATCTACTTTGGGCGTCTTCCTGCTGCGAGGATCAAGTGGTTTCACCTTTCCCTTTCTCTCAGGGGGGCAGGCGGATCAGCCAATCTGCTTCCAGCGCCTGCCTACTTCATGCTTCTACCCACTTCTTCCGATCGACGTGTCAGGTTCCTTGTCGGCGTCGCCACGGACGTTGCACATTTCAGACCAAGCGGTCCCCTCTCCAGTTTCGGACTACACGTACTGCTGTGCATTATCCTCCTTTGCGCTGTCTCCACTGCGGGCGTGCCAGCGGGCGAAACTTGATGCAGAGGTGTGCAGAGCTAGTTCGGGAGATGGAGAGCTCGACGACAGGACCTTGCAGCACGGCAGCAAGGTTTTGGGGGCGGCTGATATTGGAAGAGGAGGTGGGAGGAGCCGCCGGGGAACTTCAACGGGCGCATCGGGCCAAACCCATACCAGGCGCCGGCGAATGCACGGGCCGCGCCGGCAGGCAAGGAGCGACGGACGGGCAGAGGAGTTTTGGGGCGGTCGGATGTAACTCCCTGAAGCTCCGTGGCAGCTTGCCTTGGGATGTTTTGACACCCGCGAGTTCTCGAAACAGATGCAGAAAGATGACGACCAGCAGTAGAGGGAAGAGTAATGGCAGGGGGGGGCAATGATGAGCATGAATGTCTGTCTCTTGCCAATGACTGAGCGCGGCCAGCTGGATGACATCCAACAGGGTTCGGTGGATCCGAGTTCGAGCACAACGAGGATGCTGATGACGAGGGATGGCACGAATTCAGAACGGCGAAGAAGGAGAAGGAGGAGACGGGTGAGGAGTGGGAAGGAGAATGAGGAACAGTATGGGGATCAGCAGTGGCAGGAGGAGGGGCTGTGCGTCACGTCGCCACGACCAGTCGCAGCTTGGATAATAAGCGGGCTGCTTTCAAGGAGGGGCCAGGACATCGATTTTGGACGGACTCCCGCGGGCAAGCTGATCCTCCTGCTCCTCACTCCTTCTCCTTATCCTCCTCCTCCTCCTCCTCCTCCTCCTCCTCCTATTCCTCTTCACCCTCCTCCTCAATCCCCACTCATCACTCTCGTCTCGTCGTCCTCTTTCTTTGATGCCCGCAGGATTGCTGTGGGGACGGCGCGGGATTCTGCCTCCCAGCGCTGTGTCTTTGGCTTGAGCGTCGACTGGGCTGGTGGTGTCTGGTTGGCCACACCGGAGGGCGCTCCTCTGGTGTGGTGCAGTCTCCGTGGTTTGAGGGTCTTCCTCCTCCGGCACGAGGACGACGATGACGACGACGACGACGACGACGACGACGACGACGACGACGACGACGACGACGACGACGACGACGACGATGCTCGCCATTCCACAACTCGCTCGTCCGGCCCCGCCCCCTCGATGCTTCCCTGCCCTGC
The DNA here is from genome assembly GCA_963575745.1 of Prorocentrum cordatum. Classification (NCBI taxonomy): domain Eukaryota; class Dinophyceae; order Prorocentrales; family Prorocentraceae; genus Prorocentrum; species Prorocentrum cordatum. The sequence goes on from CAUYUJ010004236.1 coordinate 138,337, forward strand.
ATGCCCGCGCACGTCGAGATCCACCTGAGCAACTCAAAAACTCAAAACCACGGGGTCGTGTGCGCCGACATTGGTGCGTAAGCTCCCCGCGTACTCGTCTTTAACGAGGCGTGCCGCGCTGGCGGCCCGCGTAAGCTACCGCAGAGGGTCGCTGTGTCATCTCCCGTTTAGACTCGTTTTTGAGCGTCGCCCACTTCGCAGCCAGTCGCGCGCGGGCCAGAGTTACACATCGCAGCCCTCCGCGCTCGAGCCGCGAGACGGAGTCGACGGGGTCGACCTCTGATTCGCCCCCTCCTCTTCCCCCTCCTCCTCCGCCTCATCCTCCTCCTTCCCGTCTTGTCGTTCGCGGTCCTCCTGCTTCCCGCATTCCTCCTCCGCCTCCTCCCCCTCCTCCTCCGCCTCCTCCCCCTCCTCCTCCTCCTCCTCCGCCTCCTCCTCCTTCCCGCACTTGGTTCACCTGGCGGCGATGACATGCTCGACTTGCGATCGGCCCCCGTCTGCGCCTCCGCGCCAAGTTGGTCCCGCTGGGGGTCTCCCATAGCCCCGCGCTGCTCGTGCTCTCCTCCGGGCCGCTGGGCCGCTGGGTGCTGCTGGCCTGTGCTGTGGAGGCTGGGAGCGGCTGGCCGCCCCGGGGACGATCTTCCAGCGCGGCCTGCACAAACAAGCAGATTGCTGGCGGCGAGCGAGGGGGGAAGTGAGAAGGAGGAGGCCTTCCCCAGAGGGCGGCGGAGCTTCTGAGAGGCCCTCGTGCCTTCTGAGAAGTTTTCCGTGTCTTCAGGGAGGCTCAGAACAGTTCTCGGAAGGCCTTAGGACTTCCGAGTCTTCTGAGAAGGCCCGCCCCTGCTCGGTTCCCCCCCCCCGGGCTTGCCGCCGAGACTGGGTAGCAGTACGGCCAGGAACGTCTGCTCAGCGTGTCGCGTCGCCGGTTCTGGCCCACCACGCTGCGGCGCGACACACAACGCACGTCACCTTTCCCAGGCATCAACGTATTGAGCTTTTCTCCACATCCCGTCCCACGAGGCAGAACGACACTCGATCAGCTTGCAGGGCATGGCGTGTCGCAGTGGCCGCCGCCGCGACGCAAAGCGAGAGTTCCTAACCGAAAGGGCGAGGGCGGAGCGGTGAACGACGAACACGGCGGGGACGACGGATGCACTGGGACCACGGCGGAGCAGGACGGTGAGCGGGGACCCGATGCGTTGCGCATTGACCTTGCTCCTCCTCCTCTCCCTCCCTCCCTCCCTCCCTCCCTCCCTCCCTCCCTCCCTCCCTCCCCTCCCTCCCTCCTCCCTCCTCCCTCCCTCCCTCCCTCCCTCCTCCCTCTCCTCCTCCTCCTCCTCCTCCTCCTCCTCCTCCTCCTCCCTCCAACGATGCAGCGCCACTGTGGGCAGGCGTGCCGCCCGGGCGGCCCGCGTGAGCCACCGCGCAAGGTCGCTGTGCCGTCTCGCCAAGACTGGCTTCTGGTCGTCGCCCAAGTCATATAGGAGCAGGTGGCCTCCTCCTCCTCCTCCTCCTCCTCCTCCTCTTTCTCCTCGTCCTCCTCTTTCTCCTCCTCCTTCTCCTCCTCCTCCTCTTTGTCCTCCTCCTCCTTCTCCTCCCCCTTCTCCTCCTCCTTCTCCTCCTCCTCATCCTCCCCCTCCTAGTCCGTAGCCATTTTGGCTCAAGCCATTTTGGCTCAAGACTGCTGCACTTGGGGGCTCCGCGCCTCCGTGCCAAAACGGGATAGCTCTGTTCCCCGAGCTCGCTTTCAACGTTCCTCGCGCAGTCCACCCTGCACGAGTACATCCGTTTTCTCTTGTGCACCTGCCGGGTGCTCGATGCAGCGACAGCCTGATGGGAAGCCCCCTTCGCGCCACGCCCAGCGACGTCGTGCGAATGCTGAAGATTGGTGCTGCCGCTGGTGCACCCACCCCGTCTCGCAGGTGTCGTGGTGGAACCGTTCGGACATGGTCACGTGCTCGAAGTGCGGGAGGGCGAAGGCGGTGGCGTTCCTCAAGCCGAGGCCGTCAGCCAGCCCAGCCGCAAGGTCACGGGCAGCGCTCCGCCGGGCGGGGCTTCCGTGCCACCGTGGCATGTGGCATGCCTCGCCGAGGTCGAGAAGTAGCTGGCGGAGGCCAACGCTCGTCTGGCGTCCCAGCCACCGTCCGCTGAAGCAGAGATGGAGGTTGACGACGGAAGGTCTCCCGTCCCTGTCTCGGCCACTGGGCTCCAGAAGAAGCCCAGGCTTGAGGAGATCGAGACGTCCCTTCGCACGATCAAGGATCTCAAGGGCCCCGACTTCGACACTGCCCGGACCAATTTGGAGGCCGAGAGGTCCCGGTTGCGTGGCGAGCCGGAGGAGGCGAAGCCGGTGCCCGCGCGTTTGCGCACGCTGGCCTTCCAGTCCCACAAGCTCCAGCAGCGTAAGGTCAAGCACGAGGAGCATCTTGCCGAAGCGAGGGAGGAGCTCGCGGAGGCGCAGCAGGCGATCGAGGAGCAGGGGCGCCGGATCGCAGAGGTCGAGAAGTCGCTCTTGGAGATCTCTGAGGAGCAGACTCGGCTGGCGGCCCAAGTCCCCAGGCCGAGTGCCGAGCCAGCGGGAGACGGCCAGGACATGGTTGCCGCGCTCGGGATCACGGTCGAGAAGCTTGGCAGCATCCTCGGCGCGCTGGGCGGCAGCGGCGAGATGGTCGCCCAGCTTGGGGGCATGCTTGAGGGGGTGCGCACCTTCGAGAAGGCCAGGAAGGATGAGAAGGACGCAGAGGCCGCTCGCCTGGCGTCGGAGCGCGGCCAGGCGGCGCCTGTGCCTGCAGGTGCGGCGCCGGGCCCCGCGGCTGCGGCGAGCGCGCCGGCAGCGGGATTCGACGTGCCCAACGCCGACGACGTGGACCTCGAAGAGCTCCGCGCCTTCTTGCGGGGCGCCGGGATGGAGGTGCCAGAGCAGGAGGCCGACGTCCGCGGCCAGGTCCGCAAGCTCGGCCAAGGCCTCGAAGGCTGGAGGGCTCAGAAGCGGGCCAAGGTCTAGGCGCCCTCCTGAGAGCGGAAGCTTGACGATGGTCGTGGCGACAGGCTGCCGCGCTCCACGGGCATCCTCATCGCTGCTTCAGTGGATGCTCTTCTTGCTCTGCTGGAGTGCGACGTCCGCGTCGACGCCGACTGTGGGTACGTCGTGGGCTACGTCATCTACAGGTACGATGGCGGGCAGCATCATTGCCAACCCGCTGTTCGGCACGCCGGGCGCGGTCAGCCCCATGGGCGGCCCAACCGCTCTCCCCTTTACGCCTGGCTGCAGCTCGTCGAGCCTTGCAGTCGGAAGCGGCGCGCCCACGGGCAGCGTTGCTCGCGGGGCCTCCGCGAGGAGGGTGGCCGTTGCCCCCGCTGCGTTGACGCCTGGCTGCGCTCGCGGCGCTGCAGTCGGGAGTGGCCGTGCTGGGAAGCAGGCTGCTCGCAGGGCCTCCGCGAGGAGGGTGGTCGAAGCCCCTGCTGCGTCGGGTGAGCTGGCGAGTGGGGCGGTGCTTGGCAGCGGTGCGGGCCTGGGGGCCCATCCTGGTGGGCGCGGCGGCACCGCTGGAGGCTCTGGGTCTGATGAGCGGGCTGATCATGCATCGGCGCCACCATCGTGCTCCATGTTGCCATCGAGCCCAGTGGAGAAGGGTACCGTGTGCACCCTCAACTGCTCGGAGGAAAAGCAGATGTGCGAGTTTCTCTCGGGCTGCGTGCATACGGTTGTTGGGCTCCAGGAGCACGATGTTCCAGAAGAGCGGCTGCCCGACCTGCAACATTCTGTGCTCGACATGGGCTGGCGAGGCCTCTGGGCTGCTGCCAAGCCGTCTGGACATGGCTCCGGAACGCAAAGTGGCCTGGCGATTTTAGCGCCGGCCCGAATCCTAATCACTAAACCTCCCTTTCTCCCTTCTCCCTCCTTTGCTGATGGACGTGCGTTGGCTGGCCACGTACACTGGGGCGTGCCCGGTGGTTTCATATACGTCAGCTTGTATTTGTTTGTCAAAGAAGGGTGGTCTGAGAACAACGCCCAAATTGTACAGGAGCTCTGCTCGTTTCTTGCCCGTTTGAATCATGCCGGCCACGATTGGACCGTTGGAGGCGATTTCAACATGGAGCAATCGGAACTCCTCCCTCCTCCCTCCCCCTCCTCCCCCCCTTCCCTCTCCTCCTCTTGGTTGCACGGGTTGGGGGGTGTCCTGAAAGTGCCACCGGCCACCACTTGTAGACAGACATTGCCAGGGCGCCGCATCGATTATTTCATTGTTTCTCACAATTTGATTGCGCGGTCCAGTGAGGCGCGAGTGCAGGAGAATGCTCCGACCTTCCCTCACCTCCCTGTCTGCCTCAACCTCTTTGGTCGTGACTTGCCGTTGCTGGCGCGCGAGCTCAAGGCTCCGAGGTCTGCGCCGCGACAGCCAGCAGTAGGATGCCCGCGATTCCCCGCAGATTGGTCTGGCATCGACGCTTTGGTGCGCAAGGCCAACGATAATGAGTCACTGCAGCTCGCCTGGGACGCAGTTTTATCCCAGCTTGAGCTCGAGCTGCTTGGCCGGCACGATATTGTAGGCAGCGCGAGTGCGCCGTATTGTGGCCGGGCAGGGCCAGTAGAATTCATCGCCACTAAGGTCCAGTGGAAGCCCCCGTTGCAGCGAACATACCCTGGCGAACAAGAACGCGCTTGGTCAATCGCCGCCCGCTGGGCCAGGCATTTGCGACGCACGCGCGAAGCTTTGGTGAACACAGTGTCTGTGCTCCACCACCAGGAACAGCACGGAGTGGCAGCAGAGCCTCTCTATCGCAAGGCCGCCGACGTGCTGATTGAACTCACGCGTTTTTTCGCCAACATTCTGCGAGCGGGCGAACTGCAGCGTCTAGATCGTCCTGCGATGGCGTTTTTTCTGCGAGGGACTTCAATGTTTATCTCGACCAGACTTCGATAGCATGGTCGATTCGATCCTCGCACGTGCTGGGGCCACTGTGGAGCAGCAGGCCTCCCAGGCAGCGGAGGCCTGGAAGGCCTGGGTGGCTGCTGCATTCAGGGGGGGAGCTAAATTAGCGCATCGATTTTCGAAGGCTCGAGCGCTCCAGGAAGTTTGCGATTCCTGCCATTTGCCCAGGACGGAAGCCCAGCCCTTCAAGTTGGCTGACCGTGCTATGCGGGAGTGGGAGGGGATTTGGAGCCACCACGGAGTCTCAGCCCCATCCCTCCCGCCGGATGCCAGCTGCTGGGACCCCCTCCCTCCAATTCCTGTGCAAGATGTGCGAGACGCTTTGATTAAGTTTCCTCGGGGCACCGGTGTAGGCCAGTTCGACTTCACCCCGCGTAGTCTGATCTTCGTGAGTGACTCTGGGCTCCAGGTGCTCGCCAATCTTTATATGAAGTGCGAACAGCTGCTCATTTGGCCCTCGGATCGTTTGTTGACTCAACTTGTCAGGCTTCCCAAGGCCTCAGGCGGATGCCGGCTTATAGCCTTGCTCCAGACCCTACTTCGTGTTTGGGGAAGGATACGCAGAGGCTTGGCGGCAGATTGGGAAGCGGCCCACCCCTTGGACAGCATGTGGGGCTCCGGGTCCGGTAGGTCTTCGTCGGACTGCGCATTTTCACTCAACATGGAAACGGAGATCGCGCACGAGCTAGACGAAGACAGCTTCACGGTCTTCATTGATATGAAGAAATGTTATGAAATGGTCATCCTGCACCGCCTTCTCGAGGAGGCGCGCGAGGTTCACTTCCCTCTGCGATTAGCGTGGATGGCCATTCAATCGTACCTCCAACCTCGCTCTCTTCGTGCCTTTGCGAGCCTCTCCAACTCCTACTCCTCTTCTCAGGGTATTTTAGCAGGGTGCTCGCTGGCGACAACAATGCTGCAGGTGTTATTGTATCGCAGTTTGCTGAGCGTCCAAAAGCTGTATCCCAGTGTCACGCCTCGTGATTTGATCGATGACGTGAGCTTCACTTGGACGGGGAGTCGATTGGAGGCCGGGAGCTGGGGGGAAGATGAATCTCGAGATCTAGCTCGTGCAGTGCACGCGTTTAGCCATGACGTCAGACCTCTTGGCTTGATCATCCAGACCAACAAGAGTGGCTTTGTAGCCAACGCGTCTCGTGGTCGTGCTCGGTTTGCGAAGCACGTGCAGACGCTAGGACTTCGTTCCAAGAAGGCCATGCGTAACCTGGGTCACGAGATGCATGGCACTCGTGTGTTTCGGATTCAGGAGAAGGCCCGGTTGCGCACGCTCCAGGCAAAACGGCGCAAGATCTAGGGTCTAAAGAACGCTGCGGGCGAAGCGGTCAAGACCCTCTGGCGCACGGGGCTCCTCCCAGCAGCTGGCCACGGTGCAGGGGTGTCGGGGATCGCGGATTCTGGTCTGCGGGAGCTTCGGACGTTTGCTGGAGGGATGGCAGGCGCTAAGCCGAAGACATGTCTAACTCTTTATCTGTCTACTCAGCCAGATGATAAATTCGACCCCGTTTTTGATTGTACAGTTCCCATTATTGTGCGGTATGCCGCCTTCCTTAGGGATGGCAGGATTGCGCCCAGCCGCCTGTACCGCGCGTGGTGCAATATCAAGGAGCGCTTTGATAACCGCGCTTCGTGGGCTGGTGCCCGGGGGCCGGTTTCTGCCGTCTGGCTGTCTTTGCTCAGGGTGGGGTGGGGCATGGTCTCCCCCACTGTTCTCCGCTCGGACCAAAGGGAGTTGGTCGACCTCCTCCAGTTTTGCCCGTGGGACGTGCGCAGGTTTGTTGAGGAAGGAATTCGTCGGTGGCAGTCGGCGCGCATCTTGGAGCACCTCCCGAATGGTTCGCAGGCGCCGTGCTGAAGGCGAGCCATGCGCAGCTCGGTGTTCAAAATACGCGGCGCGAGCAGGAGGGGGGCTCTGAGGGCCCTCTGGGCCGCCGGCGTGTGGACACCAGTTCGTCTACATCCTATCCAACTCCGCCCGACCCCCGAATGTTTTGTCTCCCGTCAGTGCCCGGGGACCGAGGCCCACCAGTGGTTTGGATGCCCCGTGGTCCTAGATGTCCCCGAAGATGAGCGGCCGCCCGATGATGTCCTGGAGCATCGGGAGGCCATGATTTCGAATCTCAGCAGCCCGCTCGACGGAATCGAGACGTTCTATCTTAGCTTTGGGTTGCCGCCCTTGCCGCCTTTTCCTGCTGCTCCTGCGGGCTCGCAACCAGTTCTTGGGTGGGGGGATTGGCGCGGAGCTTGGGGGCGGAAGGTGTACGCGGACGGGTCTGGGTTAGCCTCCGCGCTCCCAGGTCTCACTCGATGCGGTTGGGCGGTCGTGGAGCTCGACGCGTCGGGGATCATCCTCCGAGCAGTTTTTGGTGCGCTCCCAGGCCCAGTCCAGACTGTCCCTAGGGCTGAATACTATGCTTGTCTGATGGTGGTCAAGTGTGATGGTTGCTCGGTGCACATCGTCTCTGACCATCTGTCTGCTGTCAAGACGGGCTCAGCATGGAGGCCCCATAACGAGTCGGCTCGCTCCCGGCATGCTTCGGTCTGGAGGTCCATGCATGTTGCCAGTGGTAGCTCGGACGAGCACCCTACGTTTCAGCGGGTGCCCGCACATCGTTCTGCTGAAGATGTATTGGGCGATTTGTCCGCTGATTCCCCACATTCTAAGTGGGGTTATGATTTTCTTCCCTGCCGCGGCGCACCCGCGTCTCACCTCACCCGCGTCGCACCCGTGTTCACTCACCTCCCCTTCTCTACACCCGCGTCACACTTGCGTTCCCACCTCACCTCCTCCTTCTCGCTCGTACACACACCACACCACACCACGCCACATCGCACCACACCACACCACGCCACACCACACACCACCACACCACACCACACCACACCACACCACACCACACCACACCACACCACACCACACCACACCACACCACACTACACAACACCATCCGTGTGTGGCACTTTCTCGTCACTACAGGGGGTGTGCAGGGAGTGGTCCCTCACCGCGGTCTCTATCCGCCCCAGGGTCGCAGGGCGTGGCAGGCGTGGCACTTTCTCGACACCATAGGGGGTGCGCAGGGGGTGGTCTCTCACCGCGGCCGCTATCCGTGCCGGTCGTCCAGGGCACAGCAGGCATGGCATTTTCTCGACACCATAGGGGGTGCGCAGGGGGTGGTCTCTCACCGCGGCCGCTATCGGTGCCGGTCGCCCAGGGCACAGCAGGCATGGCATATTCTCGACACCAGAGGGGGTGCGCAGGGGGTGGTCTCTCACCGCGCCCGCTATCCGTGCCGGTCGTCCAGGGCACAGCAGGCATGGCATATTCTCGACACCATAGGGGGTGCGCAGGGGGTGGTCTCTCACCGCGGCCGCTATCCGTGCTGGTCGTCCAGGGCACAGCAGGCATGGCATATTCTCGACACCATAGGGGGTGCGCAGGGGGTGGTCTCTCACCGCGGCCGCTATCCGTGCCGGTCGTCCAGGGCACAGCAGGCATGGCATATTCTCGACACCAGAGGGGGTGCGCAGGGGGTGGTCTCTCACCGCGGCCGCTATCCGTGCCGGTCGTCCAGGGCACAGCAGGCATGGCATATTCTCGACACCAGAGGGGGTGCGCAGGGGGTGGTCTCTCACCGCGGCCGCTATCCGTGCCGGTCGTCCAGGGCACAGCAGGCATGGCATATTCTCGACACCATAGGGGGTGCGCACGGGGTGGTCTCTCACCGCGGCCGCTATCCGTGACGGTCGTCCAGGGCACAGCAGGCATGGCATATTCTCGACACCATAGGGGGTGCGCAGGGGGTGGTCTCTCACCGCGGCCGCTATCCGTGACGGTCGTCCAGGGCACAGCAGGCATGGCATATTCTCGACAGCGTAGGGGGTGCGCAGGGGGTGGTCTCTCACCGCGGCCGCTATCCGTGACGGTCGTCCAGGGCACAGCAGGCATGGCATATTCTCGACACCAGAGGGGGTGCGCAGGGGGTGGTCTCTCACCGCGGCCGCTATCCGTGACGGTCGTCCAGGGCACAGCAGGCATGGCATATTCTCGACACCATAAGGGGGTGCTCAGGGGGTGGTCTCTCACCGCGGCCGCTATCCGTGACAGTCGTCCAGGGCACAGCAGGCATGGCATATTCTCGACACCATAAGGGGGTGCGCAGGGGGTGGTCTCTCACCGCGGCCGCTATCCGTGCTGGTCGTCCAGGGCACAGCAGGCATGGCATATTCTCGACACCATAAGGGGGTGCGCAGGGGGTGGTCTCTCACCGCGGCCGCCATCCATGACGGTCGTCCAGGGCACAGCGGTATCGGCGGGGCAACGGCCACCAACATCATTCTCACATGCTTCACTTCAGCTCTCATCTCTCCAGCCATCATATAAGTATGTGGGGTTCCTCGGTAGCGTAATTTTCTGGATTTTGTTGGCAATGAGTGGGCTGACCATTTTGCGAAAAAAGGCGCTAGGTCTCATATGGTTGCCCAGGTGCTCCAGGATGTCCATCGGCAGCGTTTGGTCGAGGCCCAGAAAGACGCCCAAGTGTTTTCATGGATGGCCCGCACAGTGGCACGGAGGGTCGATGAGTTCCAGCCGCGCGCTGGTGCACCAGCGCCCAGACGAGCACCCCCTCCTGCCCCAATTGTGGCCCTTGAGACCCATGAGTTCATGGTTTGCGACCGGCTTTCTGAACATCGTTGTCGCGTCTGCAACCATTGGGCTCGGACCCCTCCCTCCTTGAAGGCGCTGCGCTCGCGTCCCTGCGCGCCCTCCCCATTTGCAGCGTGCCTCGGCGGTCAGGTACTTCAATCTCACTTCTGAGACCTACCGCCACCCCTCGGCCGCAGTTGCCGAAGCCGTGCGGGCTGCCCGTGACCTCGAGGAGGCGTCTGGCCCCGAGGCAGGGCACGTCGAGGGGGAGCGGGTTGATGTCGTCGCCGTCGGGAGGGTCGACGGGGAGGTGGATTTGTGCAAGGAATTGGGCCACGTTGCCGAGAGGTTCGGCTCGGTGGTCGTCTGTCTTGCCTGTGGTGCCTATTCCGTTGCCGGCGGCCGCAACAAGAAGTTGCAGCAAGCCAGATGCAAAGGGCATTCGGACGTGGCGTCCACTCGCGCCAACGAGGAGATGCATATCTCTCGTGCGATGCGCGGTCTTCATCCTCGCACTGGTGCCTCTTGCACCTACTGCCACCTTCGACGCCTAGTCTCCTCTGTTGGCGTGGCCGATGAGGTGGGGACGCAGCTGTTGAGGAAGAACTGTGCGTTGCAGCGAGCTTCGTGCCCTGCAGTGCAGCTTCTGTGTTTCACGCCGCTGGGGCGGGTCCGTTAGCTCGGACTCGCGCTTCCATCGCTCGGTACCTCCTCCTCCTCCTCCTCCTCCTCCTCCTCCTCCTCCTCCTCCTCTCCGCGGCGAGCCCTTGGGGGACGTGAGAAGGGGCGGGCCTTCTCAGAAGGCTCGGACGTCTCCCAGCTTTCTGGGAAGCTTTCTAAGCCTGCCCCGAAGACGCAGACATTTTGTCGGAGGGCGCGAGGGTTTCTGAGAAGCCCCGCCGCCTTCTGAGAAGGCCTCCTCCTTCTCACTTCCCCCCCCCGCTCGCCGCCGATCCCCCTCCTCCTCTTGTCACTTGCCTCGCTGGCCGCTGCCGTCTCCGCTACCGCCGGCGCGAGGTCATGCAGCAGCCGGCGCAGCCACCGGCACAGCCGCCTGCGAGGCCGCCAGGAGCCGAGGGGGGCGCAGAGATTTACAGGGGGAGAGAAGGAGAGTGAGAGAGAGAGAGAGAGAAAAACAACAACAATAGAACGAGACAGAGGGAGAGGGAGGGAGAGAAAGTGGGAGAGGGAGAGGGAGAGAGAGGGAAGAAGAGGGAGAGAGGGATAGAGAGAGAGAGAGAGAGAGAGCGAGAGGGAGAGAGAGAGAGAGAGAGAGGGACCGGGACTTCCTCCCAGGGCTTTGGGACCTACCCTGAGGGCTTCGGGACCGCTTCGGGGACTTCCAAAATGGCTCCAGGATTTTCTTCTTTGTTCCGGGCCACGCTGGCCTCCCGGGACTTCCAAAACGGCTCGACTTACTTTTTCGGGGCTCCGGCATCCTCGTCTTCCAAAACGGGCTTTCTTTTGTCGGAGCTCCCCGGGCCTCCGGGACTTCCACAACGGTTCCGGGACTTTGATTGTTGGTTCGGGGCCAAGCGGGCCTCTGGGACTTCCAAAAGTGCCCCAGGCTCGGGGACTTACCCCCAGGCCCCAGGACTTACCCGGGGCTTGGGGCTGGCTCCAGTTCGGTCCCGTTCGCTTCGATTCCGTTCACAATCGAATCCGGTTCGGTTCGGTTCGGTTCGGCTCATTTTCGCATTTGGCGTCGTTCTGGCTCGGTTCGGTTATAGTTGAGAAAAATACCGGTTCGCGCCGGTTCCGTTCAGCCTGGTTCGGTTCGGCCAGTTCGGTTCGGTTCTGGAGCCTTCCTGGATGTGGGCCTCGACTTCTCAATGGAGGCCTGCTGGCCTGCCGATTCCCGCCGATCGGCTTCCTTCCGATCGCCGACTCGACCTATCGATTCGAATCTGGGCTCCCTTGCTGCCGCCTCGCGCGGCCGCGCGCGTCGGGAGTCTCAGGGCGGCGCGGTGGCCGCACCGTCGGGTGGGTCCGTGGGGAGCCGCGGTGGCCTCACGCGGGGCCGGGCTCCGAGGCTGTCTGGGGCGGTGCGAGGCCCCGGGGCCGTGCGGTGGACGGACCGCGCGGCGAGGGCCATTTGTTCTTTCAGGAGGGGAGAAGCACACACAGAGACACAGTCAATCGTCGATTCCCCAGAGAACAGGGGAAAACATGGGAAGTGGCGGGAAGACGAAAACCCAGACTATATATATATATATACACACATATGTATATGTATGGGGGATCCTGTTATGTTCGTGTCTATATGTTTATGTGTGTCCGAGGGCCCCTTCAATTGCTCGAGTAGGGGATCGACTACAACATTGGTTTAGCTCAAACTTGATCTGCCGCCCGAGTGTTCGACAATACGTACTTCTTGTTCCGTAGATAAGCGAAGTTTCTGCCCGTTTCTTGGATCCTCGGCGGGAGAACCCATTTGGGCGCATAACAACCCTGTAGTCGATCCCCGGGCTCTGCAGCAGGTCGCGTGGCAAAACGTGCGCGCGGGGAGTGCCCTCGTGCACGGCAGGTCCGCGTGGTGTCGACGCGGTGGCGGCCCTGCCGCGGGCGTGCAGGGCTGAACTCCGCCAGTGGCCCGGGATCGAGACGTGTGGAGCGGCTTGCGATCTGCAGGCCGCCGAGCGTGCGAGGTGGAACGGTCCACGCTGTGTCAGAAGTCAACGCGCAGGTCGTCACGACGCAAGCCTGCCGCACCCGGACTCCGTGCGCGCGCCCGCTGACCACGAAAGAGGAGTGAGCGGGCTGTCCCGCCGCTCGAGCCCCGCCCTCGGGCGGTCGGGCCGTGGCCGTGCCTGCCGCGGCCGCGAAGCCCTGAGCGGCTCCAGACTGTCTTCGAGGGCAGGGGGCGCGGGGGGGGGGGGACGACGACGACGACGACGACGACGACGACGACGACGACGACGACGACGACGACGACGACGACGACGACGACGACGACGTCGGCGACGACGACAACGACGTAGATGACTATGGGGCAAGTAGACGACGCCAACGTCGACGCCGACATCGGCGAGGCCAATAACGGCAACAACAACAACAACATCTTTAACATTATTAACGGTAACGACAATAATCTACTCAGACGCTGACGGTCGGTCGACGTCCACAGGCAAGGCCAGCACCTGACGAGGAAGGTTAGAGAGTCTACACGTTGTTGATGTCTAATTCTTTGAGAGTTCTTTCATGTTCTGGGGGGTCAAGATCCTTACATTTCTAATTGTTCTATCCTGGGCCTCTCCCTGGCCACTAGGGGGCCAGGAGCAACTTGAAACGAGCACACTTAGAGCTGAGCAGGATTAGAAATGAACGACGTGTACTCCGACGCTGACGGCAGGCCGACGTCCACGGGCACGGCCAGCACCCGACGAGCGACGAGGCAGGTTATGGGTCCAGGTCTGGGCCAGTCGCCCGCGGCGGCGCCAAGATCACCGCGGTTCGCGCGTCGTGCGGCGCGGCTCGAGCCTAAGATGCGGCCCTCCTCCGGGGCAGCTTCCCAGAGGCCTGCAGAGTCGATCGCGCGTTGCGCACCGCGAGGCTCGCGGCCTGCAGAGTCCACCGCGCGTCGCGCACCGCGAGGCGCGCTTTTCGCGGAGTCGGGCGCCCCACGGAGTCGATGGCAGCTGGCCCTTTGGTGGCCGGAGGGAGCCTTTCAGGAAACAGCGCGCTGCGATTCGCACCGCCCTGGCCGCGGCGCTGCTGCGGCCCGGCGGCAGTCGTCGGTGCCCGTCGGGGCGTCTGTTGCCGGCCTCCCGGGCTGGGCTCGTGTGGACTCCTCCGATCCGATTCGAGTTCGATGGCTTCAGACTCGATTCGGCTTTGGATTCCGACGTGGGCTCCGATGTCTCAATGGAGGCCTACTGGCCTGCCGATTTCCCTCGATTCGACTTGTCCCGACTCGGCTACCGATTTCCGCCGTTCCGATAACATGTCGATCGCCGGGCCGACTCATCGATTCGATTCTGGGCTCTCTCGCCCAGAGGGCCCGAAGACACTGCGGGGTGTACCAGTCGACATGTACGTTGGAGCCCAGATGGTTGGATGGGGGGGCCGTTCTTCGGACGCGCGAGAGGGTCAGATCGCCGGCAGGGCTGCTCAGCGCGCTCTGGGGGCGCTAGAACTGGTCGTTGGGTGATGTGGAGTGGGGAGCGGCGAGGGGTAGGCCTCCCAGATGGGGTCGGAGTAGATTGGGTCGGAGGATCGCGCCGCATCGCCGATGCAGGGGCGATGCGGCTCGATGCGGAGCCCGATTTGCTTCACGTCGGCGTTGCCGATGCATCGCCGACGTCGACGATGCATCGCCGTTGCATCGCCGATGCATTGCCTGTGCATCGCCGATGCATCGCCGATGTATCGGCGATGCGTCGCGATCCTCCGACCCCATCTACTCCGACCCCATCCAGGAGGCCTCTAGTTGTTGGGTAATTGTATCGACGGGGGTACGGAGGGCAGGGGTTTTGCACATTGTGGAGAAACTCGTGATTTAATGGTGGTCGGGCTCATAGTGCCTTGAAGATGGCGAGCAGATGCCACTTGATGGCATCTTGTATGTTTGCGCATCGGTGTTGTTTCGCTTTAGTCGTCGCCGCCGTCCTCCTCCTCGAAACTTGGGTCTTCGAAGCTCTGTTGATTGTGGGCGGGCTGGAGGCGGCGGTTTAGTAGGTCCCAGGGCAATCGAGCGTTGACGGAGTGATTATAAGACCCCAGAGATGCTTGTCTGTTTGTCTTTGCTCCCTCCTCTTCCTCCTCCTTCTCTCCCCTCTGGAGGGATCGGAGGCAGACGCGCGCGGGGCGGGCGGACGAGCGCCCGTCTCCTCCTTCCTCCATCAGCCCTCGCACCTCTCTCCCTCCTCCCTGGAGTGACGATTCTGACTGGGTGGGTCTCTGTGTGTAAGGGTCTCCCCTTTACTCCACCCGCCCAGTCATGCTCGGCCCTCGCGTTGCCCTCTGGCCTCACGTTGGCCGCGCGCTGGGTCTCTCACCCTCAGTGAGGCCAGGTTCGTTTTCACGAGGTGAAGAGGCCTGTAGCGGGCAACAAAAACCCATCCGCCGTCACCCCATCGTCATCCCTCCTTGCTCGAAGAGTGCAGGAGAAATCCCGCGTGCCGCGTGTCCACGTCAGCTTCATGCCGCCGCTGCGATCTTTGAAGCGCAGTGGCACTGCCAAGTAGCGTGAGTGGCCCATTTCAACCATTCGGCTACGATCCAAGCTTGCGCGGCAATGGTCGCCAATCACAGTCGTAGCGCTAACGTGTAATTGTGTCAACTCCCGCAGCAAACTTCGCCACCGTGCCAGCGCAGCGGTCTGTATGGCGGCGCTTGGTTCTTTGCTTGCTAAGAAGGCCGTGACATGAAACATATCTATACCACCCCGTGAAATGCCATCATGCGGGCTAGATGGGTTGTCTGGGACTCCTGCGGGGCATCCTTGGGGGCTCCTTCGGGGCCATCTCGGGACGTTGGGGTGCCGTTGGAAGCCTTCTGGGTGCCGCATCTCATTGGGGCCGCCCTGGGGCCGCACTCCGCCTTGGTGCCGCCTTCCATTGGGCCGTTGTGGCGCAGGCGGCCGCGAGCCACCGTGGTCTCCCGTGGCATTCCTCCGGTGTTCAGGCAGCTCATCGCACACTGTGGCTTCCGAGCCGGCCATTCGAAAAGCGCCGCCGAGGAGTCATGCCCGCCCGTGCAGCCGCCCCCCCCGCCGCCGCCGCCCCTGCGGGCTTCACGGACATGGGGAAGATCCCGCGGGGCACGACGGTCAGGATCACGAACTTCCCTGCGGCAGAGGCACCGCGGAGCAGCGGGAGGGAGGAAGAAGGGCCAGGAAGGAGGAGGAAGGACCGGGGAGGGGGAGGAGGAGGAGGAGGAGGAGGAGGAGGAGGAGGAGGAGGAGGAGGAGGAGGAGGAGGAGGAGGAGGAGGAGGAGGAGGAGGAGGAGGGGAGGAGGAGGAGGAGGGAGGAGGAGGAGGAGGAAGAGGAGGAGGAGGAGGAGGAGGGGGAGGGGGAGGGGGAGGGGGAGGGGGAGGGGGAGGGGAGGGGGAGGAGGAGGAGGAGGAGGAGGAGGCGGAGGAGGAGGAGGAGGAGGAGGAGGAGGAGAGGAGGAGAGGAGGAGGAGGGAGGAGGAGGAGGAGGAGGAGGAGGAGGAGGAGGAGGAGGAGGAGGAGGAGGAGGAGGAGGAGGAGGAGGAGGAGGAGGGAGGAGGGAGGAGGAGGAGGAGGAGGAGGAGGAGGAGGAGAGGAGGGGGAGTGGAAGGGGGAGGGGGAGGGGAGGGGGAGGGGGAGGAGGAGGAGGAGGAGGAGGAGGAGGAGGAGGAGGAGGAGGAGGAGGAGGAGGAGGAGGAGGAGGAGGAGGAGGAGGAGGAGGAGGAGAGGAGGAGGAGGAGGAGGAGGAGGAGGAGGAGGAGGAGGAGGAGGAGGTAGGGGGAGGAGGTAGAAGGAGGAGGAGGTAGGATGGTGGAGGTAGGATGGTGGAGGAGGAGGGGCTCCGGGGGGTGGCGGGGGGGGGGGAGGGGGAGGGGGGGGGGGAATCAAGCGTCTCGAGTGAGGGTTTGGGCGGGGTCCAGGGGGGGAAAGGGGGCGTGGGAGAAGAGGGAATTCAGACGAGGCGCTCGAGTGAGGGTTTGGGGGTGATCTGGGAAGGGAAAGGAGGTGGGGAAATGCTGACGAGGCGTCTCGAGTGTGGGTCTGGGGGGGCAAGGGTGGGGGGGAATTCAGTTGGGAAGTTTCGAGTGTGGGTCTGGGGGGGGGTCCAGGGGATGAAAAGAGGAGGGGGGGAATCAGCCGGGGCGTCTCGAGTGAGCTCTGGGGGGGCCCAAGGGGCGGAAAAGGAGAGGGGTCTCGAGGGGCGTCTCGGGGGGGAAGGCCCTCGGCCCCCCCACCAGCCCCAACTAAATCACGTATATCCTCAGCACTGCCATGCCCAGTTTCTCTAGTTCTGTCCGCTCTGAATCCCTTGCCAGTGTCGTTGGCCGATCAGATTGCGAAAATGCAGCAGCTCATTGCGTTCATCCACGTCGTGTGTTTCTCCAGCAGGCTCTGCCCTTCGCTCTTCATCATTGCGTCCCTGCGCCAGGTCAACGACTGTCTAGGAGCTGTCCAGGGCTACGATGCGGAGGGGCATCGAGGGACGTCTTTTGCATTCCATCGTTTTATTATCTTGTGTTTGTAGCCTCTGCCTATTTGCACATTTGTGAGCAGATTCGCATTCACATGTCCAGCAGCCTGCGTTGTGCGAAGGGCGGTGTTGAAACCGCACGTAGAGTTTGTTCGGAACCAGAGAAACCTCATCACTGAAGGTTGGGTATCCATCGATGGCGCGTTCTGTGCGCGTATTTTGACGGTTGCAACCGAGCATTGCTTCTGACAGTGACGCTACATTGGTAGAGCTTCCTGTGAGGTCGATCGCTCTGAGCTTTCTTGCGTGCGCGAGTGGCAACGCTACATGCCTGCAGGGGGGGTGCAAACGTGTGGCGGACGTCCTGCGGCCGGGAGTCAGCAGACGAACAGAGGAGGGGGCACGCGCAACGAGAGCGAGTACAGAGTTTGTCAGAGCAGAGCGGGAGGCAACCGAACGCTACAGCGTGTCCGTCGACATCGGGCATCAAGCCGACGGTTCTGATAGGGGCGCTCAGAGAGCCAAGAAGCCAACGCAGTGCATGAGTTCATAGGCAGGCAGGTTTGAGCAGAATTACCCTGAATCGAGTATGCGCACCGGCCGAGGCATGCGCATTGTGGGAAGGAAGGATCTTGGACTCGGCAGCGCATTCGGAATGGGCGAGGCCCTGACATTTGTTCATCCCTGGCCTGCAAGTTCAGTATCCATCTCGTGGAGACGGATGGGGATGCCCCAGCCTCCCCCATCAGTGGTGATTACAGCGCTTGTTGCAAAGCCAAGAATTACTGTCGATGGCATTCACTCCTGCCTGCGTCATGTTATCACCCATCCGCCTGCCGCTGCGGGCGTTTGGCTCAAGCCACTTTTGCATCTCAAAGGAAGTGATGGGCGAACCTGACTGTGGAGCGCTGGCCGCGCTTCTTAGGTGGTAAGAAGGGTCGTCGCCATGTCGTCGATCAACACGAAGAGACGATCATGCACAATATCCTCTCGAAGAGATCCCCTGAGTTAGGAGAAGACGGATAATATATATATATATATATACAAGTCGCCTGGGTTAGGCTGTAATGCAGATGATGTCGAACAGTTAACTTACAACAACCAGTTCAACAGGCCATCACCCACCGATCATGATGTGATGTCGCTGTCCTGCTGTTGGCCAGGACCTTGCTCGCACTTGTCCTGCTCCGCCCAGGCTGCCTCGTTTTGCCCCCCGTGTCTGTAAAGCGGCATGCCCCCCCGCAGTGACGAGCGTCCGAGTGGTGCCGCACGCGTTTGGAAATGGAGGAGGAGGAGGGGCAGGAAGAGGAGGAGGAGGAGGAGGAATCAGAGGAGGAGGAAGGTGAGGAGAAGGACGAGGAGGAGGAGGAGAAGGAAGAGGAGGAGGAGGAGGAGAAGGAGGAGGAGGAGGAGAAGAAGGAGGAGGGGAGGAGGAGGAGGAGGAGGAGGAGGAGGAGGAGGAGGAGGAGGAGGAGGAGGAGGAGGAGGAGGAGGAGGAGGAGGAGGAGGAGGAGGAGAGGAGGAGAAGGAGGAGGAGGAGGAGGAGGAGGAGGAGGGAGGAGGAGGAGGAGGCGGAGGAGGAGGAGGAGGAGGAGGAGGAGGAGGAGGAGGAGGAGGAGGAGGAGGAGGAGGAGGAGGAGGAGGAGGAGGAGGAGGAGGAGGAGGAGGAGGGAGAGGAGGAGGAGAGGAGGAGGAGGAGGAGGAGGAGGAGGAGGAGGAGGAGGAGGGAGGAGGAGGAGGAGGAGGAGGAGGAGGAGGAGGAGGGAGGAGGAGGAGGAGGAGGAGGAGGAGGAGGAGGAGGAGGAGGAGGAGGAGGAGGAGGAGGAGGAGGAGGGAGGAGGGGTCGGTAGAACGACAGACAGAGAGGCGGGCGCGTCGCCAGGGGGCCCGCGCAGGGGCGAGAGAGCCCACAGAGCGCTTCGCCGCCCTTGCTGCCCAAGGTGTCCTCGCCCTTGTCGGGCCGGACGATGGGAAAGGGGGGGTTCGAAGTTTGCTGCATGCAGCTGGTTTCGGCCCCACCGAGGGGCCCATTCCTCGATACATGGGCGCCTCCGGCGCCGGGAGGCGCCGAGAAAATCAGCTACGTGAGCTGATTCTCAACCCCCCCCTTTGCTATCCCCCCCTTTCGCCCGACTCGACCTTGTCGTTGCGTTCCCCCCGTCCGCGTTCGTGTCGTCGTCGTCCAGGCCTCCTGCACGGGCCCAGCCAGCGGGCCTATGGTTAAATCGGGCCTATCCCCCTAGAGGAGGAATATCCAAAAATAGTTTACAAATAATCAGGGGACGATTTTTGTTCTACTATTTTTGACCATGTTTGGAACATTGTTTGACTAGTTTTAAGGTGTCGTCCATCATCCGCCTGTAGGGGGACAGGGCCGACCTAAGCCTATATCGGTCAGGGGGATATCCGCCCTGATCTCTCTAGGACGTTGCATGTCGCTTGGGTAGGGGATCGAGTGCAGGATGCATTTTCCCAGTACATTTCTGGCTCATCGACTTTGCGAAGCTGCGTACGGTGTGTGCAGATCTACGGACGTTCTACTATTTGCGCAGCGTCGGCGACAAAAACACCTGTGGGATGAACATCCAGTCCGTTGCCGATCCCCGATTCGACCGTCAGGTGCCAAGCTCTCGAGGAGGAGGAAGAGGAGGAGGAGGAGGAGGAGGAGGAGGAAGAGGAGGAGGAGGAGGAGGAGGAGGAGGAGGAGGAGAGGGAGGAGGAGGAGGAGAAGGAGGAGTGGAGGAGGAGGAGAAGGAGGAGGAGGAGGAGGAGGAGGCGGCCGTCGGGTGCCAAGCTCTCGAGGAGGAGGCCGCCGGAGGGCCCGCGCAGGCTCCTCGGAGGTCGTGCCGCTGCAGCTGAAGGAGGAGTTCCTGAAGGCCGGCGCGCCCCGACCTCGCCGCGCCGCCCGCCCGCCCACGTGGCCGCCGTGCCCTCCCGGCCGCCTGGACGGCCCGCTGCCCTCTTCGAGAGAAAACACCGGCATACACTCTAGGCGATGCTTAAGAAAACCAGAGTTTTCGGCCAGAGTCACGATTATTCTTAATGTTTCAATGTAAATCCCAAGATTTGAATCGACATTCTGGGTTACACATGATCAGAGCCCCGAATCATCAGGGGTAACTCGGGTCAGGGTCAACTCGGGTTCGTTTTTCGGGAATCCGAGCCCGAGTTGTCCCGGGGACCCGAGTCACCCCGGATATTTCGGGCGTCCAGAGCCCCGAATCATCAGGGGTAACTCGGGTCAGGGCTAACTCGGGTTCGTTTTTCGGGAACCCAAACCCGAGTTACCCTGGACCCGAGTTACCCCGGATAACTCGGGCGTCCAATATGAGTTGTCGCAGCTCCGCGCGGATTTCTTGGACCGGCTCTGGGGCGCCGCTGGCGGTGCCTCTGGCGCCGCTCTCTGAAGAGTCGAAGGAGCACAAACGGCAGAAACACGAACTTTCGACGGTCCGCGCGGGTTTCTTGGATCTGTGCTGGGGCTCCCTTGGCGGCGCTTCCGGCGCCGCCCCTGGCGCGCTTCGCGCGCCAGGGAGGGGGTTCAGCGCTGGAAATCCCGCGGACCGCCAACAGTTTCATTCTGCCTAGGTCGTTCTTTATTCAGCAAGATCGGAGTTTTTTCTCCAACGATGGGTGCAGTCTGGCAGTGCCGTCGTCCCCGGCGGACTCAAGCGGAACCCCAAAACAAATTGCGGTACTGGATACAGACTGCGGGACCCCAAACCATATTCTTCTCGAGAGTGGATGAGCACAGCAGCTACTCCCTGGGGCTGTCCTGCAAGCGTCTTTTTTTGCGCCATCATCTAAGGCCACGCTTGACGGCCCGTTGTCTCGTTGCCTCGTTGCGATTCCTTCTCCCCGCCTCGAGAGCGGGAGACCCGTGACCTCGGTGACGACGAGAGTGGCGGCCTTTTTTACTAGGGTGTGCCCTATTGCGGGCACCGTGGGGCAAACATGCAGGTACTCTCCGAGGGGCCTCCCCCGGGGTTTGTGGCTGACCGCAGAACCTCTCTGTCTTCTTGCCCCTCAGTTCGACTGCACGTAGTGACCCTTCGCCAGAGTGACCCTTTGGTGAGGGCTCACTGGGGTGGGGCCCTCCGATCGCTGAGTCCGATGCGATAGCAGCGGCCTGCGCGCTCAGGTTCACCACCCTCGCGCCCCCCCGAAAGTCACGCACCAAAGGTCACTCTCGCCTGGGGTCACTCCTGCGTGAGGCCAATCAGTGGCGTGCGATCCCCCCCGCCTCGCGGACGGCCCTGTGCCTCGTGCGCTCGCTGGCTGCCCCTGCCAGGAAGACGAGGAGGAGGAGGAGGAGGAGGAGGAGGAGGAAGAGGAGGAGGAAGAGGAGGAGGAGGAGGAGGAGGAGGAGGAGGAGGCAGGAGGCAGCAGGGGGCAGCAGGAGGCAGCAGGAGGATGAGGAGGACACCCTCCGTTTCCTCGTCTTGCCTCGTCTTGCCCCCCGTGTTTGTAAAGCGGCATGCCCCCCCGCAGTGACGAGCGTCCGAGTGGTGCCGCACGCGTTTGGAAATGGAGGAGGAGCAGCAGGAAGAGGAGGAGGAGGAGGAGGAGGAGGAGGGAGGAGGAGGAGGATGAGGAGGGAATTGAGGAGGAGGAGGAAGGTGAGGAGGAGGAGGAGCAGGAGGAGAGGAGGGAGGAGGAGGAGGAGGAGGAGAAGAGGAGGAGGAGGAGGAGGAGAGGAGAGGAGGAGGGGAGAGGAGGAGGAGGAGGAGGAGGAGGAGGAGGAGGAGGAGGAACGGGGAGGAGGAGGAGGAGGAGGAGGAGGAGGAGGAGGAGGAGGACGGGAAGGAGGAGGAGGAGGAGGACGGGAGGAGGAGGAGGAGGAGGAGGAGGAGGAGGAGGAGGAGGAGGAGGCGGAGGGAGGAGGAGGAGGAGGAGGAGGAGGCAGCAGGAGGCAGCAGGAGGCAGCAGGAGGAGGAGGACACCCTCCGCTTCCTCGCCCCCCCCCCAGCAGGTGGAGCCACAGCAGGCCCCCACCGCCGGGAAGATGTCCCTCTTCGACCAGGTCCAGGGCGAACGGCAACCGGCCAGGAGCGAAAAGAGGACATACGTGTACTCCAGATTTCGTAGTAAAAGGGAGGGGGTCTGGACCCTCCAAGACAAGCCATCTCAGACCCCCCCCTGTGGGAGAACCCTCCAAAACATCGTCCCCAGACCCCCCCCAGGCCCTCCAAGATAGCCTGGAAGAGACCCCCACCCGAAATGAGACCCCCCTCCCTTTTATTACGAAATCTGGAGTACATTCATCCACGTCGGTTTCGAAAGTTCGGCGGCGAGCGATGGGGGAAGTGGAAAAGGAGGAGATGCCGTCTCAGAAGGCGGCGCCGCTTCTCGGCCGCCCCTGTCCCGGGGGAAGGCTCGGGGAACTTCTCAGATGGCTGGGGGACTTCCGAGCCTTGAGCCCCCCGCCCGTTCTCACTGCCCCCGGGGCTCGCCGCCGAAACATGCCCAGGCATGCCACGTCCTGGTTTTTTCAGCACGGCGTCCCTGGAAGTCCCGACCCTTTCCCCTGGACCGGCTGTTCATCCTGAACTGTTTTTGTTGACGGTCCCGAGGCACAGCAAGGGCCCCCCGAGGCCGGAAACTGGCAAAAACCTCGCGTCCTGTTTTTTTTTACGACGCGATCATGTCTGTGTGCACATGAGTATATGTTGGTTTTCGGAGTACGCGCTGCGCGAACGTTCGTGCTGCGAAGCTGGCCTCGTGGACTGGGGGGCCGTACTCCTGTGCGTGACTGGCCGCGCGCCCCCGCTGCGGGCTCCCTATCCAGGGTGGGTGTGCGGGCCCCCTCAGTCAGGCGATCGCAAACGTGGATCAGGGGGGCGTGGATTCGCGAAGGATCCCGCTTCCATGGGAAATCGCGGAGTTCTGCCGCCGAACGAGGCGGCACTGGCCGCATTTTGGAGAGGGCACCTCCCCCGATCCATGGATTTGGCGTCCGCGCGCCCAATCCATGGATCGCTAATCCATGCTAGCGCGCCCCCGACTCAGGTTGGGAGCTGGCAGGCAGGCCGAGGTGGCCCAGCAGCGGTTCCGGCTAACAGAACGGGGGAAGAAGGGGCCCTCTCGTCGCAACGGCTGGGCGCGGCTCGAACAACAGGTCAGTTTCGACCCTGTGAGGAGGAGGGTAGGATGAGGAGGAGGAGGAGGAGGAGGAGGAGGAGGAGGAGGAGGAGGAGGAGGAGGAGGAGGAGGAGGAGGAGGAGGAGGAGGAGGAGGAGGAGGGGGGGTCCAGGGACAGATTTGGAGCGGATTCGCCCTCGCCCCCTCCTCGTAATCGATTTTCTTGGGGCCCATCCAGCGTAGGCCCCTCTGGCCACGACCAGCACCTCTGGGGCCAGGACAAGGACTTTGCACAGCCCAGCTGGAGAAAGCGGAGCACGGACAGTTTCGCGGGCGCGCCGCATGCTTGGTTTACGAAGTCTTCGTTTACGGAGTCTTGGGGGAGACAAGCGGGGGGGGGAAGGAACGGCGCACTTTTTCAGCTTTTCTCGGGGCCGTGATGGGCAGTCCAGGGTCCTTTTAGGGACACTTTCCTGCAACCCCGGACATCCGACGTCTAGATTTGTCTTACAGCGTGGCTCCCCAGAGGTCTGGCCCCCGTCCCGGGGACCGGCGTTTCATCCTGCGCCGTTTCTTGACTGCCCTGGGGCGGGGTCAGGCCCATGGAGGCCGATCGCTGGCGAAGGCACTCCGCCGTGGCGCCTCCTCGCGAGGATGCCATGGGCTCTCGATCGACCCCCGTGCGCTCCCTCCCTGTTGGCGCCCGCCCGGCAGGTCCCTCCCCAGCAGCGGCCAGCGGCAGGCCGGCGGCCCAACCCCTCGCCCGCCTCTCGCGTGGGCTCTGGCACAGCGCAGGGCACGGCTCGCGGAGGGGGAGAGGCCCGCGCCGTTTGGGCGCGCTCGCCAGCGGGGATCCGGGCGGGGCTAGGCCGAGGATAGGTCCTGATGGGCCAATTTTCCACCACCGCTACCATATTCACATGTAGGGTGAGGAGGTCCTCCTCCTCCTCCTCCTCATCATCATCATCATCATCCTTCTCCTCCTCCTCCTCCTCCTCCTCCTCCTCCTCCTCCTCTTCCTCTTCCTCCTCCTCCTCCTCCTCCTCCTCCTCCTCCTCCTCCTCCACTTCCTCCTCCTCCCCCCTCCTCCCCCCCTCTTTCCTCCTCCTCCTCCTCCTCCTCCTCCTCCTCCTCCTCCTCCTCCTCCTCCTCCTCCTCCTCCTCCTCCTCTCCGTAGCCATTTTGGCTCAAGTCCGTAGTGTTTCACTCAAGGACTGAGTTTTGGCGTGGGGGAGCAGCGGCCCCCGAAGGCTCTCGTACCTCCTCTCTGCCTGCCCTGGCTGGAGGTACCTCTTCTTTCACGTGCTACTTCGGGAACGTACGCTCCCATTAGCAGTCACTTGTTACATCACCTTGCTGCCGCGGATGTCTCAGGGAGATGGACGGGCACCGAAGACGAGCAGGCATGCCCAGAGACGTCGGGCGGAGGCGACGGATTGGGCATGTCGATGGTGCGTCCACCCAGTGTCGGGCGCGGCATGGTGGAACAGATCGGATAAAGTTTCATGTCAGAAGTGTGGAGTTGCCAAGGCCTCTTCCTTTCTGGAGCCTCGGTTCAAGCACACGGCGCCTTCACAGAAGCAGCAGCGTGCCGACCGAGCGGCCTCTGCTGAGCAGCCGCCGCCATTGCATGCACGCAAGGTCGCAGAGCTGGAGAAGCAGCTGGCGGCAGCGCGGCAGCAGCTGGCCACCGGAGGGAAGTCGGAGAGTAACGCGATGGAGGTCGACGTCGAGAGTGGAGAGCTGCCGCCGCAGACCCCCGCTCAGATCCGTGTTCGACTGGACGAGATCGAAGAGGCCATGCGGGCAATCAAGGACCTCAAGGACCCCTGCTTCGAGAAGGCCAGGGAGGACTACGAGGTGGAGCGCAAGCGGCTGCGGATGGACTTGGAGGCGTCAAAGCCAGTGCCTGCGCAGCTGCGCTCTTTGTCATTCCAGTCGGCCAAGTGGAACACCAAGAAGGTCAAGCACGAGGGCCTGCTGGCGGCCGCCAAGAAGGAGTTGCAGAAGCTGCAGGAGACCATCCGCGAGCAGGAGCAGCTGGTGGTCGAGGCAGAGCAGGCTATTTTACATATTGCAGAGGAACAAACCAGGCTGGCGTCTACGGTTCCGAGGCCTCCACCGTCCGCTACCGAGGCAGGCGAGCTTGCGGCAGCCCTCGGCATCACGGTCGACAAACTGAGAGGCATCTTGGCAGGACTCGGAGACGACGGTCACTTGCAAGCGAAGTTGGACTCGGCCTTGGAAGGGGTACGGGTACTGGAGGAGCGCAGGAGACAGGGGCGGACGACACCAGAGGCAGCTCAGCATGCGAACTCTGAGCCGCAGCGGGAGGCCGCCCCTCACGACGATGCCAGGTCGCAGCCTGGAGGAGTCGACGTACCAACACCAGACGACACGGACCTGGAGGAGCTGCGTGCTTTCCTGGGGCGCGCTGGTGTTGCTGTGCAGCCTGAGGTCGACGAGGCAACGATCCGTGGGAGCGTTCGCAGGCTGGCCGAAGGGCTCAATGAATGGAGAAGTGAGAAGCGTGCCAAGGTCCAGGTCCCCGCATAGAGAGGGACGGCCTTCGGCGCGCGCACGACGCGGCTCGGCACACCTTGCGGCACGCACTCTGGTCGTATGCTTGTTGGGCCTGGTTCGTACTGTGAGTGCTATGCCGTCGCTGGGCACGGTAGCAGGGTCGCTTGCTGCGAATCCGATGTTCCAGGAGCCTGGCGGCAGTGGGGCTTATGTTGAGGCGGCCAGGGCGCGCTGCCTGGGTCGGAGCGGCGGCGGCAGTGCCGAGGGCCGCGGCAATGGGCGCGGAGGACGAGCCGCGGACGCGCGGGTGGCCGATGCCTCGTCCCACGTCCGACCTCCTGCTCGAGACGTCGACGGACGTAGCGCCCCGAGCGGGAAGGTAGCCGCGGCCCAGGTGAGTCCGCAGCCGCTCGACTCCAGGCCCAGACAAGATGCTGCACGCGGCGGGCCAAGCCATGGAGCTGGAGGCCAAGTGGCCGAAGGCCGTGGCAAGGGGCGAGCTAAGCGAGCCGCGGACGCGCGGGTGGTCGATGCCTTGCATCTCGCCCCTGGGCTCACTCGGGCCGTCGACGGACGGAGCGCAGCCCCGAGTGGGGCCCTGGCCACGGTGCAGGCTGGTGCTGGCGGCGAGCACTGCCTGGGTCGGAGCGGCGGTGGCAGTGCCAAGGGCCGTGGCAAGGGGCGGGGAGGACGAGCCGCGGACGCGCGGGTGGCCGATGCCTCGTCCCACGTCCAACCTCCCGCTCGAGACGCCGACGGACGTAGCGCCCCGAGCGGGAGGGCTGCCGCGGCCCAGGCGTGTCCGCAGCCGCTCGGCTCCAGGCCCAGACGTGGTGCTGCGCAGGCTGGGCCAGGCCATGGCGAGGGAGGCCTAGCGGCCCAAGGCAGTGGCAAGGGGCGTGATAGGCGAGCCGCGGACGCGCGGGTGGTCGATGCCTCGCCTCACGCCCCTCGGCCCACTCGGGCCGTCGACGGACGGAGCGCAGCCCCGAGTGGGGCCGTGGCCACAGAGCAGGCTGGCAACAAGGGCAGCACCGCGACGTTGAATTGCTCGTCCGAGAAGCAGCTGCATGAGTACATGGTGCACTGCAGTCACACAGTGGTCGCGGTGCAAGAACATCACGTTGCTCATGATGATCTGGCGGACGCACAGCATCGCTTGCTGGATGCGGGCTGGCAGGGCATATGGGCAGCGACCAACCCCACAGGCAGCGGTGGCACGCAGGCAGGGCTAGCAGTTTTGGCGAGGCCGAACGTCCTGATCACGCGTGGGCCGTGCCTGAACGGACAGACCGTACTAGCTGGCGGTCGAGCTTTACCCGCTCAAGTCCACTGGGGAGTTCCTGGTGGAGTGGTGCTGGCCTCAGTGTATCTTTATGTCAACGAAGGTTTGTCTGACAATAACCTACACATCATGTCAGAGGTCAGCAGCTATTTGTAAAGATTGAATCATGCAGGCTACGATTGGATTGTGGCAGGAGATTTCAACATTGAAGCGTCCCAGTTCGGTGATATGCGGTGGCTGCACGGGCTAGGTGGTATGCTTCGGGCTCCAGCTGCGACCACATGTAGACAGGCGATGCCTGGTAGTTGCATCGTCTATTTCCTCACGTCGTCAAACTTGATGACACGAGTAGAACAGCCGTGCGTCCAGGAGGCGACAACCACCTTCCCACACTTGCCAGTGTACATGCATATCAGTGGCAAGGACATCCAGTTGATTCATCGTGAGCTGCGTGGGCCGCGTTCCGTGCCCAAGCAGCCGAAACCAGGCTGTTCGAGGTTTCCACTATGCTGGCATGGAGTGGCACGTCTTATAAATGCCGCGTGTGACGATAGCAGTTTGCAAGTGGCATGGGATGCTGTGTTGAGCCAAATTGAATTAGAGCTGCTTGCCAGGCATTACGTCGTTGGCACCAAGGCCGAGCCGTTCGTAGGTGCATGCGGCCCCGTTGAGTTCGAGAAGGTCAAGCTGCAGTGGCAACCACAGCAGAAACGTTCATATTTGTCAAAAGCAGCCAATGCGCGGTGCGTCGAGGCCAGGTGGGCACGACGCATGCGTAGGGCGAAAGAGGCTACCACTAATGTCACGGCGAAGGTAAGTCAGCAGCAAGTGGCAGGTACGTCGGGCATGGCCTATTTTCACAAGCTGTCGAGCTCGATGATCGAGCTAGGCCGCTTCGTGGCGAAGGTGCTGTCTGAGACGGCCGTGCTCAGCGAGCTCGACAGCTGGGCGTCTGACTTTTTTCCCTTGGGAATGGAGTCCCTTGTCCATCCAGAAGTTGATGCAGTGCTGGATGCAATCGAGGCCAAAGCAGCGGAGCTTGCTGAGGCACACAGCCAGAAGACCGCCAACGCCTGGAGGGACTGGGCGGCAGCCAGCTTCTTTAACGGCGCGCGCTTCGCGCATAGGCACACGAAAGGGAGAGCGTTGCAGGAGGTGGTTAGTGCAAACGTGACCGCTCGCACGCCTGCCCAGCCGTATCAGTTAGCCGACAAGGCCATGAGGGATTGGGAGGAGATCTGGTCGATGCACGATGCCGCCGCCCCACAGCTGCCAGCCGAAGCGAAGGACTGGGAAGAGCTCCCGCCTTTGACTGTGCAGGACTTGCAGCGATCCATTCTTCAGTTTCCATGGGCGACGGGAGTCGGCCAGTTCAGCTTTGCTCCCCGCAGTTTAATTTTTCTGAGCAGCTCAGGCCTGGAGGCCTCAGCGGAGCTTTTCATGAAGTGTGAAAGTCTCTTGATCTGGCCATCCCGCAGACTGCTGACGCAGCTTGTTCGCCTCCCCAAGGCGTCGGGAGGATGTAGGTTGATCGCGCTCTTGAACACGCTTCTGAGAGTCTGGGGCAGAGCCCGCAGGCCCATTGCGGCCGCCTGGGAGGTGGAGCATGACCTCGATTGCTTCTGGGGGACGGGAGCTGGTAGGTCGAGCTCGGATAGCGCGTTTTCATTGAATCTAGAGGCTGAGATTGCGCACGAGTTAGGAGAGGACAGCCTCACAGTTTTTATCGATAGGTTGAAATGCTATGAGACTGTCATTTTGCAGAGCCTGCTTCACGAGGCTAGGCTGAATCGGTTCCCGATGAGATTAGCCTGGGTGACGATTCAGACGTATCTGCAACCTCGCTGCCTGCGTGCATTTGCCTCCCTGTCTTTTCCAGTGCAGTCTAACCAGGGTGTCCTAGCAGGCTGTTCATTGGCCACTACACTGCTACGGGTTCTGTTGCATAGAAGCCTGCAGGATTGCATGACTATATACCCCACGGTCAAGCCACGAGCGCTGATCGACGATGTGAGCTTCCACTGGTCTGGCGAGCGAACCAGGGAGGGAGAGAGCGACGGTCAGGCTAGAGTCTTGGCCAATGCAGTACACAGTTTTTGTCTCAGCGTGAGACCGCTCGGGTTAGTTGTCCAGCCGAGCAAGTCAGGATTTGTTGCGAACACGAGCCGAGGCCGAGACATATTCGCTCGATTGGTGATGCCTCTTCGTATGAGAGCGAAGCGAGCGATGCGCAATCTAGGTCACGAGATGCACGGCACTAGAGTTTTGCGTGTGCAAGAAAAGATGCGTCTTAAGAATCTCAAGGCTCGTAGGCGCAAAGTGTGGGGATTGAAGCGCGCCGCGGGGGAGGCCGTGAAATCCTTGTGGAGGACGGGGCTCCCCCCAGCTGGCGGCCGCGGCGCTGGAGTGTCAGGGATACCTGACACGGCGATTCGAGAGCTTCGGACGTTTGCTGGAGGCATGTGCGGGGCCAAGCCCAAGGCGTCGCTCACCCTGTTTTTAGCAACGCAGCGAGACGACAGGTTCGACCCTATTTTTGATGCGACGGTTCCTTTGGTGGTTAGGTTTGCCTCGTTCATCTGGGACAATAGGGTCGCGCCTGGACGGCTCCGTAGAGCTTGGGAGGCGGTCAGGGCGAAGCTTGACCAACGCACCTCGTGGACCAGAGCTCGTGGCCCCATCGCCTCGGTTTGGGTCACGCTGCTGCGTGTGGGTTGGACGATGTTTTCTCCAACAGTGCTTGTGGACGATCGAGGTCGCCACGTCGATTTAGTTAGGCATTGTCCAGGTGATGTGAAAGCCTTCCTGGGGGAAAAGCCTTCGCCGCTGGCAAGTAGATCGGATCCTTCAGCACCTTCCCAACAGCCTTGGAGAGAGCTGCTGGAGGAGGGGAATGAGAAAAGCAGTACTTGCGGTAAGAGATGTTGCGAGGCGAGGCACCTTGCGTACGCTTTGGTCGGCTGGTGTTTGGGCCCCCGAGCGTTTGCACAGCATCGGCCTCCGCAATTCCCCGCAGTGTTTTGTATGCAAGCAGGCGACTGGCAACGAGTCTCACCAATGGTTTGAGTGCGAAGCCATGTTAGGCGGGCTGGACGTGCCTGTTCCAGTTTATGTCCTCGAGCTGAGGAAGGCCATCAAGGCCAAGAATAATTCGCAATCTGGAGCGGATCAATTTTATCTCAGCTTCGGTTTGCCGCCCGAGCCAGCAGCGCTGTCGCCCCCGAGCGACGTGCATCCTGTGTTGGGATGGGGGGACTGGCGTGGGCGATGGGGGCGGAGGGTGTACACCGACGGAAGCGGCCAAGCGTCGTCGATCCCAGAGCTGGCCCGCTGCGGCTGGTCTGTGGTGGAGGTCGACGAGGCTGGCAACGTTTTACGTGCATTTGTTGGCGCGCTACCAGGAGCGGTACAGACGGTGCCACGTGCGGAGCACTACGCAGCGCTCAAAGCAGTTGAAGTTGTGCAGCAGCCTGCAATCGTAGTGTCTGATCACCTGAATCTTGTGCGTGAGGGGTGCGCCTGGTCGGAGGCCGCTGCCTCCCCTGGCGGCCGTCACGCGGCTGCGTGGGAAAAAATACGTCAGCACTGTCCTGTGGCACCTCCTACCTTCGAGCGGGTCCCTGCGCACAGAGAGCTCTCGGAGGTTTTGGAGGCCCCAGATTGCGATTTTGTCCGTTTCGTTGCTAACGAGTGGGCTGACTTCTTCGCCAAGCGTGGGGCCCAGGTGCATTCTACTGGCCAGACCATGCAGGATTATTATAAGCAAGCCATGAAGGCGGCCAAAGACCATTCGCAGGTCTTTGCTTGGATGGCCCAAGCGGTCGCCAAAAAGAATGCTGAGCTCCAACCTAGGGAAGTTGTGCCGTCTCAGGTTTGTCGTGATGGCGCCGCCCCGTTGGTTGTGCTTGACTCGCATGAGTTTCGGTTTTGTGAGAGGCTATCTGAATACAGGTGCCAGAATTGCAACAGGTTCGCGCGGACGATCGATTCCTTGAAGGCCCTTCGAGCGAAGCGATGCGAGCCCACGGATCTTCAGAGAGCGATGGCGACGCGTTATTTTGCCCTCACCCCCGAATGCTATCGGCACGCCTCACGTGCGGTGGACGCCGCCGTGCGTGCTGCTGGCCTTGACGAAGGCCTAGGGCCCTCTGGAGGCCCTCGTGAGGGTGGGGGAGTGGGGGCTGACGTCGTCGCCGTCGGGGTCGATCGGGAGGTGGAATTGTACTCGGAACCCGGCCACGGTGTGGAGCGTTTTGGCTCCACGGTCATCTGCCTCTGCTGCGGGGCGTTTAGTGTGGCTGGAGGCCGCAACCGCAAGCTGCGTGCCCAGTGCAAGGGACATTCGGACGTAGCTTCCACTCGTGCGAACGAGGAGATGCAGATCTCACGTGCGTTGCGAGGGCTGCACCCCAGGTCGGGGGACCCTTGCCCATGACGGCCTCGACGCCAGGTCTCCTCCGTCGACACTCCGACGAGGTGGGGACGGCGCTGTCGAGGTCAAGCGGCACGGTGCGATGGCTCGAAGCCTCGCCGTGCGGCTCATCACTTTCAACCCGCTGAAGCGGGTCCGTACGCTCGGACTCGCTCTTCATCGCTCGCTACCTTCTCCTCCTCCTCCTCCTCCTCCTCCTCCTCGTCTTCTTCCTCCTCCTCCTCCTCCTCCTCCTCCTTCTCCTCCTCCTCCTCCTCCCCCTCGTCCTCGTCGTCCTCCTCCTCCTCCTCCTCCTGCGCCTCCTCCTCCTCCTCCTCTCCTCCTCCTCCTCCTCGCTCCTCCTCCTCCTCCTCCTCCTCCTCCTCCTCCTCCTCCTCCTCCTCCTCCTGCCCTACCCGGAGAGCACACCAGCGGCGCGCCGCCGTGTGGGGAACCCGTCGGCCTGGCGCCTCCTGGGCAGCAGCACGACGATGGGCGCCCTATCTTTCAAGCAATGGCGAAGCGTCCTGGCGGTCCTGTAGGCCTACCAAACAATGTTCTAATAACCTTTCGTGGTTTCCGCGAAATGTTCTTAGAGCAGTTCTGTCTGGGACTGTCTTGTTGTAACGCATTGGTTTTAGGTTATAAGAACATTGTTTTTGGTATTAGAGCACTGTGGGGTTCTAAGAACATCTCATGGTTGGCCTATAGATATGCTTGCACGGTCGGTCCCTGCTCAAACCTTGGGCCTGCCGCTGCTGCGCGCTTTTGCTCCGCGAGCTCACCGACTACCAAACCACCCCAACCCAACCAGAAGGCCCCAATTTGCCCTCCATTCCCAGTAGGGTGGGCGTCGGGAGCATGGAAAAACACTCGTGGAACCCGTACCCTTCCCTCCAATCCAAAATTTGGGTCTTCGGGATGGGTTGGGCTTGTCTGGTAGGTTGTCACGCGCTCGGTCCAGAGGCCGTTCCACTTCACGCCCTCTGATGAGTCGAAGAGAAAAGCTGCAAATAAACTTTCGAAGGTCCGCGCGTGTTTCTCGAATCCGCGCTGGCTCCCCCTCCCTGGCTCGCGGAGCGCGCCAGGGGCGGCGCTGGAGGCGCCGGGAGGGGGAGCCAGCGCAGATGCAGGAAATCCGCGCGGACCGTCGACAGTTTGTGCTTATTCAGCTTTTTCATTCCTCTCCTGAGGCCAGGCGTTCTCTGGATCCCTCCCCTTGGCGTTCTTGTCGACCCCCAGGGAGCTCCACAGGGCCGCCTGCGTTCGGAAACGATGCCATTCGGCTCGCTGGTTGGAGCCGCGATTCCGATTCGATCCGGTCCCGCTCGATGAATCGACATCGTCCATGGCCAGCCGGAGCCGAGCTCGGCGATCCGATTTCGATTCGGTTCGGGACGATTCGCTGGCGATCCGATCCGTTTCCGATCCGATCAGGTTTCGCGATTCGATCCATCTGTGGCCGTTTTCGAGCCTTTAGATTCGCGCGCCAGGGAGGTGTGTCCAGCGCCGATCCAAGAAATCAACACGGACCTCCGAAAGTATGCAGCTGCTGCTCCTACAATCCTCGTCAAAAATATCCAGAAATGGAAGTTGAAATCCTGGAGCACGATGCCGTCGGGCACTTCTCAGAAAACGCGTTCTTCAATGCTCAGAGGGTGGGGTCGGTTTTTGGACGACGCCGCGCCCGAGTCAACAGACATCCGCCAGCATTGGAGCAGCGCTGGCCCCACAATCACCGAACTCAGAAGTCTTCCGTTTATGTTTGACGATGCTTGTAGTGATGTTTTCCAGCAGCCGAGCCCCGCCGACAGCGTTCTGGGGGCGCCCGCATCGTCCCGAAAGGCCACCGGGGACACGAATTTTGACTCGAAAGCCGTCGACGCCGTGGTCGTCCTTCTCCTCCTCCTCCTCCTCCTCCTCCTCCTCCTCCTCCTCCTCCTCCTCATGCCTCTTCCTCCTCCCAGTCTCTCCTCCTCCTCCCTCCTCCTCTCCCTCCTGCTCCTTCTCCCTCTCCATTCCAAGTTGTGGCCCGACAACCATCCGTCCATTCCGCTGCTTTCCAGCAAGACTCGGAAGTAAGGTCATTGGCCGTTACCGTGGGATCTTCCGACCTTTGGCAGCGTGTGAGATGGACTTGACAGAGATGTGTGTTGGCTTGTTTCTCCCTTGTACCGCCTGCGATGGTATGAGTGCGTGTGCAGGCGTTTCTTGCCCTCCCTCCGCGTGGCAGCCCTTGCTTGTCTTGTAGAAGAACAAGCGACATAGACATACATGTTCGGAGGCCCGCGCGGAGTTCTCGGATCGGCGCTGGCCCCCCCTCCCGTGGCGCGTGGAGCGCGCCACCGGAGGAACCGCCAGGGGGGTCGAGCGCCGATCCAACCAGTCCGCGCGGACCTCCGACAGTTTTTATGTGCGAGGAGCTCCAGAAAGGTCCTCGCCCTTCGAGGATCAAAGGAGTTGCCACCTCTTCCTCGGCGGCAGGGCGGCGGCAGGGCGGCGGCGGGGCGGCGGAAGCGCAGCGCTGCCGCCTCCGCCGGCGGAGCCCGGCGGGAGCCTGCGGAAGGGCGGCGGAAGGCGACGGAAGTAAAACGTTTGTTTGGTCGGCGGGTCGAGAGCGGGCCTCCTCCGGTTAAGAGCCAGGCGGGGCGCGCGAAGCACTAATTGGGGAGACAGGGCGCGGGCGGGCGGGGCCTCAGGCGGCCGGAGGGTGCGGAGAGCGGGCGGTGCCGAAGAGCTTGCACTGCGGAAGTAAGACGTGCGCCCCCAGGAGGTGGGCAGGGCTGCCGGAAGTGGCCATGTGTATTGGCGGTGGTTTCTTCTTTTGTCCTGTTCGTCCACTGCCTCTCCTGCTCTGCGCTGGCCTCAGGTCGGGCGTGTCCCCCCTGCAGACGGATTTTGGGCGAAAAATTAGAAATATACTAAACAATTGCCCGAAATACCAAACATACTCCAAACATAGTCCCCAGACTATTTTCTTTATTTTTGTATAATCCACCTGTAGAGGGACAGGCCCGACTCAACGCTAGCCCCCTCCTGGCTCAGCCATGTCTGCTCAGGACGTGCGGGGACAGTGAGTGATGCTCGGCTGGAGGCCATGGGCTCCTCATGAGGGCAGTGGCGGCAAGGCCGCCCAGCTGGCAGCCAGACCTGAACCTTGACCTTGATGCGCAGGATGACCTCGGCGAGCACGGCGGCAATGGCAGGTCGGCGTTTTTGCAGGAGAGACGGCGGCGCAAGCAGACGGGCCAGACGCTGAAGTACACCTTAGGCGATGCTTAAGAAAACCTATGTTTTCGTCCTGAGTCTCGATTATTCTTACCTTTTCAATGTAAACCCCAAGATTTTGATAGAAGTTCTGGGTTTTATTCACTTTCTGAGACTATGGATTTCTTAACCCATGATTTCTTAAGCATTTCGCAGGGTGTATAGACTTTTTGGGCCCAGGGAGGGGCTCGGGCTTCCGGGCCGCTCCTTCGACAAGGTCGGGGAACTCGGAGCTGGATAAACCATCTTACCCCGACACGCCGATTAGCGAATTGGCCGTTTTCGGTTCGCGAGAGGGCGTCGCGGCCGTCATTTCTGCGGGTCCAGGTCAGTCGGTTTCGGTCCTAGGCCGTTTTCACTAGAAAGGGAGGTTTGCTAAAGGGAGGTCTGTCCACCGCCGAGGAACCTCCGTATGGCCCAGGCCCGCCGTGGCCAGAACAGCGCCTTTGTGCCTTTCTTCAGCGCTCCTCGCAGGAACATTCAAGTCGGGCATGTCCCTCTACAGGGGGGAAGAGTCAAAAATAGTCAAAAATAGTCCAAAGAATCATCTGGGGACGATTTGTTGATTAGTTTTTGGCCATTTGGGTGGATGTGTTTGGGGTATTCTTTTTGTTTCGTCCAAGATCCCCTTGTAGGGGGACATTCCCGACCTAACAGCAGCACGATGACTGTACACTTTCGGAGGTCCAGGCGCCGCCCCTGTCACGCTCCGCGCGCCAGGGGGGCGGTGAGCCCAGTGCAGATCCGAAAAATCTCTGCGCTGACACTTTCTGTTTTCCTGTGTGTGTGTGTGTGTGTCAAGCAGTGGCGAAGCGTCCTGGCGTGCCTATAGGCCTACCAAACAATGTTCTACGAACCTGTTTTGTTTTTCACGAAAGGTTCTTAGAACAGTTCTGGCCCAGATTGTCTTGCTTTAACACATCGGGTTAATGTTCTAAGAGCATTGTTTCTGTAATTGGAACAGGTTTGGGTTCTAAGAACATGTCGCAGTAGGCCTATAGGAATGCTGGGACGGTCGGTCCCTGCTCAAGCGTGCTCAGTTCTTCTTCTGAGGAGCCATTCGGTTCTGGCGGCATCGTGTCGCACGTGTACGGGACCGCTCTCTCCCCGGTGCATGAGGCCTTCTCCAGATCCAACAGCACCGCGGACTGCACGGCGGGCCACAGGACTCCCGAGGCCTTCTCGAGCGTGGGCCACGCGGATTCGGACTCCCTCGGCCTGGCGGGCAAGCCGCCTGACCTCCAGGAGCAGCAGGCTGCTTTCACCATCCGCGTTGTCGGCCCTGATGAGGCCTTGCGCGAGCCGCGGGAGCAGGCCATCCCCGAGGCCGACGGCGAGCCCCTGGAGCACGCCGTCCGCGCCGTGGCCCCCGAGGCCGACCGCGAGCCTCGGGCGCAGGCCCTCTGCGACGAGGCCCCCGAGGCCGACCGCGAGCCGTGGGCGCAGGCTCTCCGCGCCGAGGCCCCCGAGGCCGACCGCGAGCCGCAGGACGACCCTCCCGGCCCCTGCGCGGCTCCGCCGGCGACCCACGCCGAGCTCGGGCGCCCGGAGGCCCCGCAGCAGCCGGCGTGCGGCAGCCCGCGGCCGTCGGGCACGGAGGGCCGGCTCCGGGCGGCGCGGGGCGCCGGGGGCGCGCAGGCGGCCCCGGGCCTGAGCCTGCTGGCCACGCTGTGGGTGGCCCTCTGGCTCGTGGCCGCGCTGGCGCCGATGGTGGCGGCCGCGGCGCTGCAGCTGCGGCCGTACGGGCCGCTGCCGTGGGTCTCGAGCGAGACGGGGGACCTGGTGGTGCAGGTGATGCAGCTGAGCTCCACCACCGCCACGGTGTGCCTGGGCCTGCTGACCTGGAGGTGGCTCCGCGCCCTGCAGCTGCGGGGCCACGGCCTCAGCGGGGGCCACCGGGGGAAGGCTGCGCTCCCCGACGTGGCCCTGCCTGTGGCCGCGCAGGGGCCAGAGCCCGAGGCACGCGGAAGGACGGATGGCAGGAGCGATACCAGCTTCTCCCACGGCCATTCCAAAGAGTTGTCGTCGCCATCCAAGGAGCGGGTTCCGTCCAAGGACACGGGCGCAAGCGCCAAGGACGTGCTGGAGCTGCGGCTGCCTCCCGCCGGCGAGCACCTGCAGAGCCTGAGGGTGCTGCCGGCGGAAGGCTGCGGCTCGGAGAACAGCCTGCTGTCGTACAGGAGGCCCTGGGCCTCAGGCAAAGAAGCGCCTGCTTGCTATTTGCATCGAGTTGGACGACAGACTAAGATATGGAAAGGGTGGGTTGCGAAATCTGCTGCTGGCTTCGGCCCCGCCGCCGAGCCCAATCCTCGATGCATGGGCGCCTCTCGTCGCCAGCATGCGCAGGAAAATCAGCTACGTGTGCTGATTCTCTACCCTACTCTTTGCTACTGTCGTCCTCCCGATTGGAGTGCCAGCCGCAGGCTTTCTCCTTTCTATCTGCCTACAGTCTTGAGGGTTGGAAGACTCGCCCGCTCTCCCCCCCGAGACAAATTGACTTACTCTTCGGGAAAAGGGTTGGCTCACTGGGAAATGGGATGGTTATCTGGGTGGACGGGGCCAACGCCGAATCGGTTGAATGGTTCTCCGGGTGAGACCCTTGCAGGTTCTCAACGAGAGAGGGTAGCCTAATTGTTCCTCCTGTTCCTCCTTCTCCTTTTGACAACCTCTGCGCACTTGAAGCTGAGAGACACAAACTTGACAGGCACTTAACCCTTAGATAAACAGTATAAACAGTAATGACATCGACTGGAACCTTAGAGACACAATCCTGATACGCATTTTTCTTCCCTGGAGACACAAGCATGACACGCACGAAAGCCTTAGAGGCACAACCCCGATACGGATTTTAACATCAGAGAAATAATCCTGACCAGCACTTAAGCCTTAGAGACACAATCCTGACACGCACTGAAATCTGAGAGACACAACCACAACACGCATTTCAACCTTCGAGACACAAAGTTGGCACACACTTGAACCTTAGAGACACGATATTGACACACAAACGTACACTTCAGCCTTAGAGACACAATCCTGACACGCACACGCCTTGGGGACACAGTAACGACACGCACTTAAGCCTCAGAGGCACAGCCCCGACAAGCACTGAAACCTTATAACACAATATTGACACACGCACTTAAACCTGACATACACAGCATCGACGCACACCCCCACACACACACACTGAAACCTTAGAGACACAAGCCTGACTCGCACAATACCCAGAGACACAATAACTATTGACATGCACTAAAGCGTTACTTGGGGCCTCCTGGGGGCCTCTTGGGGGCCGCCTGGAGGCCGGTTGGGGCCCGTCGGGAATCTCGATCCGTCTTGTGCGCGAAGGTTCTACCTGCGGAGCTCTCCCGAAGAGGCTCGATCGAAGCATCTTTGAGTCGCCTGGGCCAGTGGCGCATGCGTAGCAAGCGTCGCAAAGAGCAAGGTCATGGATTGAAAGTGTTTAAACGATCCAGCAGGCCGTCCTTTTTCTCAGAGACGTGCGAGCTGATGGTGGGGACCAGCACTGGCCAGGAGCTGGTCAAGGCAGGGGTCTCTGGCATGGGTAATGAGGATAAGGAACACGTGCAGTTCCAGTCCAACGGCCTCCGCATAGCGGACGCTCAGGCAACGAAGCTGATCAAAGAACAGCAGGTCCTGCTCGCGGCCATGAAGTCCGAGCTCGAGGACGCGAGGCGAGCATTGCGCGCGCGCGACGACATACGGGAGGAGCAGAAGGAGCTCCTGCGCGGCTTTCGCAAGATTGTGACGAAGGACGTCCTCGACCCGAAGGGGGGCGCCCAGTCGCACGTGACGGTCTTCGTGGTGGAGGAGCAGCCGGAGCTGTCGGAGGAGATGGCCGCCCTGTGTGCGGACCTGAACTACGAGTGCCAGCTGTTCAGCAACCCCGCGGAGGCCCTGGAAAGCATGCGGGAGGCTCGGCGGCGCGCGAGGGAGGAAGCGAGGGAGGAGACGGGCCTTCTCAGAGTGCGGCGAGGCCTCTCAGAAGCCCCCCCCGTGGCCTTCTGAGAGGCTGCCGCAGGAGGCCGGGGATCTCCCGCGCCTCCCGAGAAGGCCCGGCCCCCCTCTCGCTGCCCCCCTGCGCTTGCCGCCGCGAGGTGGTCCGCAGAGCCGCCTCCCAGGCGCCCGAGAGCGACGCTCGCGGGCGCTGGAAGTCGCTCGCCAGGGCGACGAGGCCGAAGAATAGGTTCCAGGACGCGGCGAGGAGGAGGAGGAGGAGGAGGAGGAGGAGGAGGAGGAGGAGGAGGAGGAAGAAGAGGAGGAGGAGGAGGAGGACGATGAGGACGAGGAGGACGAGGAGGGCGAGGAGGGCGAGGCCAAAGAACAGCTCTGGGCATGTCCACCGCACTTGGCCAGGCCCACTATGGGCCCGGGATCGGTGCACAGAGGCCTCTGGCCACGCCCACGGGTGGGGAATAGGCACCGCTCCTGGGCCCAGGATGGGCGGTTGCCAGGGGCGGTGGATACAAGCGCCAGCCGAAGCTTCGAGAAGGATCGAGGAGGAGGATGAGGAGGAGGAGGAGGAGGAGGAGGAGGAAAAGGAGGAGGAGGAGGAGAAGGAGGAGCAGGAGGAGGAGGAGGAGGAGGCGGAGGAGGAGGAGGAGCGAGGAGGAGGAGAGGAGGAGGAGGAGGAGGAGGAGGAGGAGGAGGAGGAGGACGAGGACGAGGACGAGGAGGAGGAGGAGGAGGAGGAGGAGGAGGAGGAGGATGTGGTTGGCGTTTGTGGGGGGAGCACAGGTTTAAGCCAGACCTGGGGCGACGGAGGGGGCCGAAACCCTCGCGTCCCTGCTACCGCCTCTTGCGAGCAGCGCCAACGTCGAGAATGTGTACCTGCGCGCCGCGTATTCGCACCCATCTCACAGCCTTGAGGACACCGTCGTCGCCGCGCTGAAGGCCGCGCGGGAGGCGCGGCGCTTCGCGAGAGTCGTCTTCCTGGGGGCTTCGCTGCTCGACAGGCTGCCGCCGGAGTGGGAGAGAGAGGAATCCTCCTCCTCATCCTCCTCGTCCCCCTCCCCCTCCCCATCCCACTCTCGCTCCTCCTCCTCCTCCTCCTCCTCCTCCTCCTCCTCGTCCTCCTCCTCCTCCTTCTCCTCCTCCTTCTCCTCCTCCTTCTCCTCCTCCGACCACACGTAAGAGTGACCCTTCACCGGAGTGACCTTTGGTGCGGGACACACTGGGGCCCCCCCTGACGGCCGAACTCGATGCGGTATAGTAGCGTCCTGCGCGCTTGTGTTTGGCCCCCCCTCCCCTCCGTGGCCCCTCGAACAGCCGCGCACCAAAGGTCATTCTTGCCCAGGGTCGCTCCTACGTGTAGCCGAGGAACTGCACGTGGCCCTCATCAGCGAGCCCGAGGATTACGAGGATCGCGGGCGGGAGACGAGTCCACATCCACGGAGGCCGCGGCCCCACGGAGATGCAGAGCCCCTCGGCCGCGGCGCCCATGGACGCGCGCGGCTGCCCCGCGCGGGACGTGCCCGTGGGGTCGCGTATCCAGGGAATCGCGCCTTGACGCCCAGAGCGCGCGGGCATGGATATGTGTAATCTCGGCCACCCGCAGAGGGGGGGGGGTAGGGGAAATGGGGGAGGGCTTCTTAGAAGCCCCCTGCTTCTTGCTTCTCAGAAGGCGCGGGCCTTCTCCGTGGATGAATGGCTGGCGCCTTCTCAGAAGCACCCTGCTTCTAAGAAGCTTTCCCCCGTCCCCCCACCCCCTTGCAGTGGGGGCCCATGCCGAGCAGCACCCTGTTTGCCTCCAGGTTGCCCTGGGCTTCTTGGGTTTCGATGGTGTTGCGATGGAAGGCGCGACGTCCCCACACTAAAAATCAATGGACGCCCTGGGGTCTCAGGGTTTGCTCTCTCGTGAAATGTTTCTCGTGGGCTGGCCTCCACTGTACGCGGCGCCGCCAGTGTTCGCCGCCCGCGACAGGAGGTGGGGCGTGGGCTCATGGCGTCTGGGGAGACCGAGGCGCTCGGGCTGGGGGGGGGGGAGGGGGCGCTGCGGAGCGCGGAGCGAGCCTCTCGCTGGCTTCTATGGTTGCGTCGGGCCTGTCCCTCTACAGGAGGACTGTTCAAAAATAGTCCAAAAGTAGTCGGGGGAGAATTTTCTGGCTATTTCTGATTCGCTCTCGTCCCAAATCCGCCTGTAGGGGGACATGCCCGACCTAACTCTACAGGCTTCTGGAGGCTCCCTCGGGCCCGGGAGATGCCTTCCACCAGCCGCGCCTCGTCGAGGGCCGCCATGGAGGATCCCGATCGTCCCGAACGGCCGCCTGGGGCCCGAGCTGCCGATGGCCCTATAAGACCGACCCGCCCAGCGACAGGGGCACCAACAGGAGGAGGAGGAGGAGGAGGAGGGGGAGGAGGAGGAGGAGGAGGAGGAGGAGGAGGAGGGGGAGGAGGAGGAGGAGGAGGAGGAGGAGGAGGAGGAGGAGGAGGAGGAGGAGGAGGAGGAGGAGGAGAGGAGGAGGAGGAGGAGGGAGGAGGAGGAGGAGGAGGAGGAGGAGGAGGAGGAGGAGGAGGAGGAGGAGGAGGAGGAGGAGGAGGAGGAGGAGAGAGAGAGAAGGAGAAAAACGAAGCATCCTCCTCCTCCCTACTTCTCCTCCTCCTCCTCCTCCTCCTCCTCCTCCTCCTCCTCCAGGTGCGCGAGCGCCTGCGCAAGCTGGGCATCCACGAGTACCTTCTGCACCCCGTCTCCATAGAGGCGTTTCAGGGGGTGGTCCGCGAGGGGGTGCGCCGCCATTTCGCGGACGAGTACCTGCTGATGAAGCAGCTCGGGCGCGGTGCGTACGGCGTCGTGTACCAGGCTCCGGTCGCAGATCATGGGAGCCTGGTTTTTGAATTCCAAGCATTGGTTTTTGAATTCAAATAACCAGTCTCCTAGCACTGGCGCGCCTGCGGGTGGCACGCCAGGTCTGCGAAGCATGCATGTAGCAACCAGAGCCGTAGTTGGCAGTGCTTGGTGAGGGGAAGCATCAACGGCGCGTGCACCCGAACCGTAAGCATTCTGGCCCGTGAGCCGCCTCGCGTGGCGTGCGTCGCAGCCACCGTACTCGTGGCCTTGATCCTGAGGAACAACCATGTATTTGAGGGCCTTGTCTGCCCTCGCAATTCCGTCTTTGGGGAGCGCTGGCGTAAATCAGCGTTTTTGGCGATCGTGAGGAATCGTCGCAGGTGTAGTGTCGATGAGCGTCGGTTCGCGTCCACCAGCGTCGATTCGCAAGAGCCAGCAAGATGACAAGATGGCATGGAAGACTCCAGTGAGTTGCCGTCCAATCAGGCAAAGCGCCTCCGTGACGGTGAGATCTTCGCCCTCAAGGAGATCAACGTGCGCAGGCTGGGCTCGACCGACTCCGGCAGTGTAAAGGCGGAGGCGGAGCTGCTGCAGTCGCTGAGGTGGCCCACGGTGCTCTTCCTGGTGGACTTCTGGTCGAACACCGACGCCCAGCTGTACTACCTGCTGATGCCCCTGATCGAGGGAGGCACCCTGCAGGACAAGCTGGAGCAGATGTCCGAGAAGAGCGACGCCGCCGTCGCTTCCCTCGAGCGGGTGATTGAGTGGCTCATGCAGACGATGCACGGCCTCAGCTACTTGCACTGGCAGGGCATCTTGCACCGCGACCTCAAGCCTGGGAACCTGCTGCTGGGGCTGGGCGGCCGCGCACTGCGCATCGCCGACTTTGGCAGCGCGGAGCGCCTGCCTGGCTCGGGGCCGCACCCGAAGCGGGGCGCGAGCGTGAAGGGACAGGTCACGACGCCGCTCTACGCCAGCCCGGAGGTGCGCGCGAGGGAGACCTACTATGCGGCCTCCGACTGCTGGGCGGTGGGCGCCACTTTCTACCAGGCGTTGGGATGCCACTCCTGGGAGGTCAAGTTATGATTTTGCCCTGGCCCGACATCTAGCTTGATCCGGCCCATTCTTGCTCAATCCCGCTTAATCCGCAGCCTAATCCGGCGTAGCAGCCCCCCCATGGGGCTCAATCCTTTTTTAATCCTTCCGACGAAAACCTCCCAACAGTTGCCTCCTAAGAGGTGGCCACTGTGCTGCCTGGAGAGGCCCTGCCAGACGAGCTGGGGACGCTCACGCAGGCCGTCGGCGTCGCGGATCGCACGGGCTACCTCAGCAACGGCTGCAGGCCGAGCGCCGCGAGCCCCGAGGGAGGCGGCGGCACCCAGAAGGCGACCGCCGCGTACGCCAGCAGCAGCTACTCCTCCAGCAACCGGAGCGTCACGAAGACGAACTCGAACGGGGCGGCGCGCGGTCCTGTCGGCGGGCAGCTGTTTGCCAGCAGCAGCTTCGCCAGCAGCGGCAACGGCGCGGGCATGAGCTCCAACGGGCCGGCGCGTGGGCCCGTCGTCGGCCAGCAGTTCGCCAGCAACGGTTTCACCAGCAACTCGCGAAGGTTCGGCAGCAGCGCCCTCGCTGGCCAGGTCGCCTACCCGCTGGAGCGGGAGGTGGCGAACGCCAACATCACTCCTGAGCAGGCCGCCAGGTCCATCGCCAAGGGCGTGGCGGCAAGGGCCCTCCGGAAGTCCATCACGAACCGCGAGGCCACGCTGCCCGACGACGCCCTGGAGCACCACCCCGAGGAGCGGGCCAGCCAGGTGGAGGCGCTCGCCGGGGACCTGTCGCGGCTGCTCAAGAAAGACCCCATGAGGCGCGCGCGCGCGGCGGAGTTGGCGGGCCGCGACGCCACCGTCCAGAACCTCCGGGTCGTCCTGGCCGACGTCGGCGCCTTCCCGGAGCAGATCCTCCAGGGCGCGCACTTCAAGGAGTTCGACCGCGTCATCTCCGACTCCGCCGCCGCCGCCGCCGTGCCGCTGCCCAAGAAGAAGGCGAAGGTCAGTGCTGTTTAAGACCGATCCCCGTCCAGATCCCCACCCCCATCCCCTCCATACCACCACCCCAGCGGGGGATGTGCCCCTGGACACTCCAAGGGAGCAGCCTACATTCCCCATCTGCGGGGGCAAATCGGCCAGTGAGGCCCAGGCCACGCTCCTGAGATCCGACGTTGCGACAACACAGCAACGTCGCGAAAAGCACGCCCAGAGCCCCGCACCCCATCTTTCTGCGCGGCTCGGTGAGGGCCCCGGGGCCCGAGCGGTTTGGGCGAAAAAACACCCACTGTGGCAGAATGGCAGCGCCAGGATCTCCGGGGCCCGTGGAGAGAGAGATCTCTCAAACGATGCTCCGAAGGCCGCGGCGAAGAAGAGGCCGAGCCCCCAGGCTGGCGGCGCAGCGCCCGCCGCCGCCGCCGCGGCGCCCGGGCAGGGCCCTGCCGAGGGCGCTGCCGAGGGCGCTGCCGAGGGCGCTGCCGAGGGCGCCTCGGCCGGCGCCGCCAGCGCTGGCAGCGGGCAGACGAGCGCTGGCGCCGGCGCCGAGCAGCGCCTGGGCGCGGCAGAGCAGGCCGCGCGGATGGCGAGCTCGGCCTCCGGCGTGGTGGCCCTCTGAGCTGTCATGTCAGTTGTGCCGGCCAGCCGCGCGGGCGCGAGACGAGCGGAGGAGGAGGAGGAGGAGGAGGAGGAGGAGGAGGAGGAGGAGGAGGAGGAGGAGGAGGAGGAGGAGGAAGAGGAGGGAGGGGAGCCGTGGGGTGGGAGGGAGGGCCGGAGAAGGTGGCATCGGAGGGTTCTGGGCGTCGCGCAATGTGAATGGAGGGGGAAGAAAGGTGCCCTCTTTTCGGGCCCTAAAGAGGGCCTATCTGGCGGCCCTGAAGGGCCCTTTTTCTGCAGCCCTCGTCAGGGGTCCAAAATGTC
Source organism: Prorocentrum cordatum (assembly GCA_963575745.1). Classification (NCBI taxonomy): domain Eukaryota; class Dinophyceae; order Prorocentrales; family Prorocentraceae; genus Prorocentrum; species Prorocentrum cordatum. Next base: position 182,397 of record CAUYUJ010004236.1, read on the forward strand.
TCTGGAGCGTCTAGGTCCCAGGTCTCCCAGACGGGGCCGAAGTGCCTCGGGGGGCGCGTAATGAGGGGGCGATAAACGGGGGGCGTCGAGGGCTACCGAAAGGGGGCGTTTCAGGGCCCCGAAAGGGGTCCTTTAAGGCCCCCCAAGGAGGCCTTTCGGGCCCGAAAAGACTATTTTTCTTCCGCCCTTCATGTATCGCTCCCCCATTAAGCGAGGCCCAACGCCTAGGTCTCCCAGATGGGGCCAGAGTAGGTGGGTTCGGAGGGTCACGCCGCGTCGCCGATGCATCGGCGGTGCTGCTCGATGTGATGCCCGATGTTCTCCACGCCGACGTCACCGATGCATCGCCGACGTCGTGGATGCATCGCCGATGCGTCGGTGATGTATCGGCGATGCGGCGCGATCCTCGGACGGGGCTAGGACGGGGATCAATCCGCTGCAGAGACGCTCTGAGGAGGCCGCGGCGCCCGAGACATCCTCAAGGGCCGCCGGATCTCGGAGATTCTCGATTTGTTCTCACCCGACTTGCTCCTCGTCCTGGCTTCGTCTCTTAGGTGGTCCTCCGACCCCATCTGGGAGGCCTCGGTCCGAGCGCCTGCTGCGCCCGCGCGCCCGCGCCTCGCAGGCCCGTATGGGGCCGAGGCGCCCCGTGGACTGGGGCGCTGCGGGGCGCATGGGGTGCACCTCCTGCGGGCGGGTTCGGAGGGAAGCTCGAGGCACAGCAGGTTGCACACGCTCAAAGGAGCAAGAGGTCATGATGATGATACGTTCCGGGACGTCCAGGGTTTCCAGGATTTCTCGTATTTCCTGATGCTCCGCACCGGCTGCGCCGCTAGATACTCCTGGAACTCTTGGAACGCACCCTGAGGCAATCTCATCATGACATCGTCCTCGAGGCCTCCATGATGGGGTTCGAGTTCATGGGGTCAGAGGGTCGCGCCGCATCGCGGATGCATCGACGATGCGGCTCGATGCGGAGTCCGATCTTCTCCACGCCGGCGCCGCCGATGTATCTCCGACGTAGCCGATGCATCGCCGATGCGCCGGCAGTACATCGGCGACTCGGTGCACTCTGCCGACCCCACCTAGAGCCCATCTAGGAGGCCTCTGCGGAGTTCAAGGTCTTCCTGCGTCTAGAAGGCCCAAACCGGGGGTTTCGTAGTTCCCATCGTACTCAAGAGCCACATCTCAGAAGTCATTTCGAAGACTCAGAAAAGTGTCGAAACAGTGTCGAACGAGTATCGCCTCCCAGGGCCCGAAATTGTTTCTGGTGATCAAGGCTAAAGTAGGCTGGAACATCATAAACCTGGGGTCTGTGCCACACGCCGCTCTCTTTGTTTTAGCCACGAGCGTCTATGGACACACGGGGTGCCGTTGCGCATGTAGAAACCGTCGGGATGGCTGCGTTCATGGACGGCGCGGCCGTGGCGCTCGGGGCAGTACAGGGTCGGAGAACGGGCAGAGCCGTCTGGGGTGTGTTCCTGTCTTAGAGCAAAGCCCGCGTTGAAGCAGCGGCGAGGCGTCCTGGCGTGCCTGTAGGCCTACCAAGCAATGTTCTAAGAAACTTTCTGTGGTTTCCACGAGATGTTCTTAGAACATTTCTGGCTGTGATTGTCTTATTTGAACACATTGGTTTTATGTTCTAAGAACCTTGTTTCAGTTATTCGAATATTTTGAGTTTCCAAGAACGTATCGTGGTAGGCCTATAGGAATGCCAGGACGGTCGGTCCCTGCTCAACTCATGGCACTCCAAGGCATGCGGTATGTTCGCGTCGTGTCGACCAGCGGCGACCCCGCCGCTGGCGTTCAGCGTTGGACGCCGCCAGCGACCCAGAATCGGTCGACGTTGAGCTATCTGACGTTTCGGACACGGCTGATCGTTCAAGGTGAATAGATTCCCGCGGTGCCAGGAACCAAAGCCAGGGACGGCACGACACGAACCCGCGTTAACATGAATTGTTGGAGGTTCGCGCGGATTTCTCGTATCGGCGGTGGACCCCCCTCCTGGGCGCGCGGAGCGCGCCAGGGACGGCTCCGGAGGCGCCGCCGGGGGGCTCCAGCGCCGATCCTTCAAGAAATCCGCGCGTACCTCGCGGCGTTGGCGTTTGTGCAATTGGGTTCGTTCCTCGAGAAGCGGGCCCCGAGATTTTTAGCGCCGCTCGCGGGCTCTGCATGTGGCCCGCGGAGCTTCGGCCTCGTCGGCTGCTCCTTGCACGTGAGCTGCTGACCCTCATGTTTCACGACCATTTGACAAGTTTTCTTACCCGTCTTCTGCTGTGTAATTTTCCTGGATGTCTTGTTCCACGGCGTTCGCTCCTCCAGCGAAGCTTTAGTATCCCTCAATGTGTGGCCCTTCTTTTCGTGCGGCTGATGCTTCACATGTTCTAGCTGACTGTCACTGGCTCTCACTTCCAGCCATCATTGCATTTTAGTGTCGTGCCTTCCCAAGTCGACCATCTGTGTGTGGCCGTGTTGGCCTTTCGAGCAATCCCAATCCAGGATGTCCTTTCATTGCTGAAAACGATCAAATCTGAGTTGTCCTGCTGTGACCCGCTTCGCCGAACGAGTACGTCGGGTTGACGTTGCGCGCGCGACGTGCCCCGTCGGTGCCCCATCCGCGCCCGGCTCGAGGTTCTCTTGTTGCTGCTGAGGTGTGAATTGTGCGCTCGTGCTGTCTGAAGAGCCGCTGCTGGTGTCATCTGTTACTGCCGCTTCGTCCAACTGCAGCCAGCAGTATCTGGAGCCTGGTCGGGGCGTCGACCGCGTGAGGAGCACGTGGGACGGTCGATTCTGCTTCGCTCCCAGGGGTGGGCCAGTTTGGTGATTCTCCAGCAGGCCCCGGTGTCCTATTAGGGCGATGGGCAGGGCCCGGGAACGAGGAAGATTGAGGAGGAGGAGGAGGAGGAGGAGGAGGGGCAGGAGGAGGAGGAGGAGGAGGAGGAGGAGGAGGAGGAGGAGGAGGAGGAGGAGGCGGAGGCGGCGGAGGAGGAGGAGGAGGAGGCGGAAGAGGCGGATGCCTAGGGGGTTGACGATATCATGACTAGGGCCATGAAGCCTCCTAGATGTCATGTCCCCCTTGTGCTTCTTTCAGTGCGTCCCCTGGCCCCCTCTCCTCCGCTCACTTGCCTCGGGCCATGATTGACGAACCCCCTCTTGGACGCCCCCGAAGGACGAGGACGACGACGAAGACGACGACCACGACGACGACGACGACGACGACGACGACGACGACGACGACGACGACGACGACGACGACGACGACGACGACGACGAGACGAGGATGACGAGGAGCACGGCCTTCGATGGCTACACCTGCACGTTGTACGCCGCCTGTCGGCAGGTCCCCTGGCCAGGCATTCTACCTATCCAGCCACGTGCTTGCCTGTTTCGGGCCCACTTCAGCGCCTGCTCTGAAGTGGCATTCAGCCCATCCCGCCACCGTGCCTTTTGGGCGTGGACACGAGGCCTATTGTATGCCTCGTGGTTCTTTCTGGGGGCCTGTTGGAGACTCATTCGGGGCCTCTCACGGGTTCTGTTGCGGACATCTTGGGGGTCGCTTGGGGGCCTCTTTGTGGCCTCTTGGGGCCTCTTTGCGGCCTGCTGGCGATCTCGGGGGCCATCTTGGAGGGCTCCGAGTGTAAGCTCGAGCTGCGCCTAGTGGGCGCCCCCAGTGGGTCCCGTCTGGGGACTGGGACGCCGAGCTGGGGTGATCTCGGGAGCATTTGGGGCCTTTCAGGCTTCCGCCATGACGGCAGAGTAGGGAATGTGAAGTGCAAGTCATGACCAAAAAGGAGCCCCACGCACGACCCCAGCGGCACAGTCCGCATGCCCCTTTCCCCGCCATGTGGCCCCAGGCAGTCCGCGTGCCGCCTCCCCCCACGCCCCTTCCGACATAGGCCTCACGCGTTTCGTGTCCAGCAGGGAGCTCGCGGTACCACCCCATCGACACAGTCCGCATGCCTCCCCCACGTCGGCACATCGCTCACACAGTTCGTGCCCCAGGGGGAGCTTCACCCACGGCCGCGTCGATACCGTCCGCACGTCGACCACCTCCGCTGTTGGCCCACCCCTTGCACAGATCGTGCCCGCAGGGAGGGAGCTCCACCTACGGCCCCACAGACGCAATCCATCCTGCAGTTTCTGGCACGCCCTCGATACGCTCCAGTCCACGCACTGCTGCGGCCCAAGCGTCAGGTGTGCATTTTGGCAGCAAGCTCGCCTCAAGAGCGAAACTCTTAAAGCTCGAATGAGATTCAGATTCAACTCTGATGCAACTCTGGCCCGCAATTCTGCTTCATCTGCGGACTGCGTCGCTTGGGCGACGCAGTCCGCGCACCGCGCCCCCGCCCATGTCGGCACGCCTCTTGCACGGCCCGTGCCCCACAGGGAGCTCCACCCACGGCTCCGGCGGCACCGCCCGCATGCCGCCCCCCGCGTCCGGCGACGCGGCCCGCACGCCGCCGCATGCCCCTCCCAGGCATTTTTGTCGGAGGCCCAGAGGGCCCCAGGGGGCTCCGAAATGGAGCGACAAGCTGGGGGGGAACCTGGGCCAGGGGCACTTCTAGCAACACCCGCACGGTCCCAGCGACGAGCCCGCATGCCGCCCCCCGCCCACGTCGGTACGCCTCTCTCACACAAGGCTCGCGCCCAGCCAAGGGATTCCCTGTACGGCCCCAGCGACAGAGGCCGCATGCCGCCCCCCAGCCAGTGCAGACGCACCCCCTCGTGCAGCTCGTGCCCAGCAGAGGGCTCCCCGCACGGCCCCAGCGACACAGTCCGCATGCCGTTCCCCCGCGCCCATCCCGGCTCGCTCCACTCCCCTTGCACGGCTCGTGCTCCAAGGGGGGGACCTTGTGGGGAGGAGCGGGCGTCGAGACCCCATGGCCGATAAGCTCGCGGATAGCCTATATGACAGGGACCTGTGGCCCCGAATATTATGGGCGCCCCCTTGGCGTGGACTGTGGCATTGCCCGTGGCGGGGGCCCCATGTCGTAGGGGAGATAAGTCACCCCTATGAGCACCACCCCCTGACGACATAGGCTACATCATGATAAACCGTGACAACTCAGATGCTGATGATGATGATGATGATGATGATGATGATGATGATGATGCTGATGATGCTGCTGCTGATGATGATGATGATGATGATGATGATGATGATGATGATGATGATGATGATGATGATGATAAAGCAAGCGCTCTTTTTAGCATCGTGCATCATGGCTGAATCATGGTTAGTACTTTGCGGCTGGAGCAGGGTAAGTTTACCATGATGTAGCCGACGACGGCTTCGGCTTGGACTCCGACGACGACAACAACGACGAGCCCAACGACGACTCCAACCACAACGACGGCTTCGCAGACGACTCTGGCTCTGACTCTGTCTCTAACGACTCCGACAACAACTCCGACTGCCACTTCGGCAACACGACGACGATGCCGAACATGACGACCACGACCACGGCCGACGACTGCGACGACCACGACGACGACCACGACTTCCCCCACGACTCAAACGACTCCGACGACGACTTCGACGACGGCGACGACGACAACGACTGCGACGACTTCGACAACGACGGCAACGACGGTTCCGACGACGACTGCGACTACACCGACGATTGCGAGAAACAGCAACGACTTCGACCGACGTCGACGCCGACTCCGACGACGGTTCCAACGACGACGCCGACGACTCAGCTTTGACGACGCCGCGAACGGCTCAAGCGAGTCGTCGTCGGAATCGTCGGGTTCGGAACCGTCGTTGTCGTCGATGTCGTTTCTGGCAGAGTTGGAGCCAGAGCGGTCGGAGTCGCCGGAGACATCGGCGTCGTAGTCGCCGTCTTCGTCGTCGGGGCTGGAGCCAGAGTGGGTGTTGTGCAGTCGTCGTCGGAGTCGCAGTCGTCGTCGGAGTCATCGTCGTAAGAGTCGGTGTCGTCGTCGGGGTGGGCGTGGTCTGCGTCGTCGTCTAATTGGTTGGAATCGTCTGAGTCGTCGCCGTCGGAGTCAGAGTTGTCGGAGTCGTTGTCGTTGGAGCCGTCGTTGGAGTCGTCGCCGTTTGTGCCAGTGTCGTCGTCAGAGTCGTCGGAGTCGACGTCGGAATCAGAGTCGTCGAAGTCGTTGTCGTCGTGATTGGACCGGACCCATCATCGTCGTGGTCGTCGTCGTCGCCACCAGAGTCGATGTTTGAGTCGTCGTCGTTGCAGTCGTCGTCGGAGTCGGAGCCAGAGTCGTCGGAGTCGTCGACGCCGGAGTCGTTGTCGCAGTCACCGGCGTCGTAGGAGTCGTCGATGTTTCACCGACATGTGCTAACCTATTGGCCTACTGGTTGACTGACCTGACGACCATCTGACGTAAAGTCAGCTCCCGCCTGCTCCTACTTCTACGCCTCCTCTTGTCTGTCTGTATTACCCCTTTCCGCCATCTCCCTGCCTCTCCTTCCCCCTTCCTACCTTTCTTGTTGCCCTCCTCATCCTCCAATCGGCGGACGACACGCCGATGATGACGAAGATGATAATGGCGGTGGCGATGGTAGCGGTGATGATGATGACGAATCAAGAAAGACGTGAGAGGATGTTGCACATGTGTTAAGCGTCTTCTGTAGACCTTGCGGCAGCAACTGCCCATGCCCTTCCTCACTATAGTTTAGTACCCTTTTAATATCTTACGTCTGAGCCACACTCTCCATTGCTGCCAGAGGGCTCCGGAAACTGCTAACCACCTCAACATAACCTCAACATAATCAAACAATGCTCGGTTGATCGGCATCCCCAATGCTCGAGCGTAAGCGTCCCCGGAAACTACGAATTTGGTCAGAAATGCCCAGCGCCCCCATCAGCACCATGTGTTTTGCAGTGGTAGTGCGAGGCCATGCAGTTCAGAGCTCGAGCGAGGACATCGTTCGGGGCCTTTTATGGCTGGGCAGAGGTTTCCAACGTTCGAGTGAGAAGCTCGTTTGAGGCTTCACATGGCCATCTCGACCCCTGGCGGGACGCGGGTCATGGTGGCACCCTGGACGCCGGAGGGCCTCAAGGAAGGGCCTCTGGAGTGCCTCCCGGGGCGGGCGTCCAGGGCAGAAACTGCCCCTCCGTGCTTCGTCCGCGCACATAAGCTTAAGCAAGCTGATTTAAGCTGATAGACAAGCCGGCATAAACTTATGTATCTTTATGCGAACTCTGGGCGTCAGCCCCGCCCCCATGGCGGCCTGAGGCATGGGGGGGCCCAGCGGCCTTGCCACAAGGCGGTGGGGCGAAGGGCTTCGGCAGTGGGGGCCCGCAGGGAGCGTCGCTCGAGCGTTGAGCGCGAGCGCATCCGGACTGGTCAGCTTGGCGCGAGGGGGCATCGGGGCGAGCGCAGACGACTTTCGCGACGACGGCGTCTCTGGCGGCGACGACGACTCTGGCGGCGACGGCGACGAAGACGATGCAGACTCCGACGATGACGACGAGGGCGACTCCGACGACGACTCCAACGAACGACCACTTCGACTGCCACTCAGGCTCCGACCGCGACGGCTATGATTCCGAGGACGACTCGGGCGATGAGTCCGACTGTGATTCCGATGCTTCCGATAGCTCGTTCGATTCTGGCAGCGACAACGACTCAGACGACGACCCCAGCGACGGTCACGACGGCGACGACTCTAACGATTCCGACGCTGACTTCGAGTCGGACGACAAATAGTCCGGCAACGACGATTCCGACGACAACGACGGCTCAAGGTCCGATTCCGATGGTTCTGACGACAATTCTGACGGCAACTTCGACATCGACGAAAACGCCGAGAACGCTCACGACTACACCAACACTCACACGACTTTGACTCCAGCGACAGCGTCTACGACGTCAACGGCGACGACAAAGCTGAAGACGGTTGCGAAGACTCTGACGACGATGCGACTACGAAAATTCGGGCTATTCCGACGACTTCGAAAATGACTCTGACGACCCTGATTCCGAAGGCGACGACTTCTTCCGCAATTCCGACGACGACTCCGAGGATGACACCGACAGCGATGATTTCGACGAGTCCGACGACGACACTGTCTACGAAGACGACACCGGCCACGACACCAACGACTCCGACGACGACGACGACGAAGACTCCGACAAGTGACTGTCGGAGTCGTCGTTGTTGCCGTCGCCGTCGGAGTCGTCGTCTTCGCAGGAATCGGAATTGACCTAACGCTGCCACGGTCGCGGCGCCGCCCCTGCGGGAGATCTACCAGCCAGCCTTGCTGTCGCTGAGGTGGGTCAAGAGCGGGGTCGGACCCCAACCCGTACGGCGTGCTGGACGTGAGCCTTCTCCACTTGCTCTACTAGCCCCTCGTGCTTTTCAGCGCCCTGCTGGGATTGTCGTGTCGCGCGGCGATTCCAAGAGCGCTGAAGAGGCTTCGCCCAGCGCGACGCACCTGCTCTACTTCTACAGGCCCGCCATCCTTGCTGAAACTGACCCTTGTTACATTGGTGCGTGCCGGCATTCGAACAACGTTGGTGAGCTGAGCGCCATGTTTTACGCATTGTCTTTCATGCGTGATCGAATCCGTACACCGGTACACCGTCTTCTTCTACTTGTTTATTGCCAGAGTGAGGGGGCCGAACGGTCATTTACTGTCCCTGAGTGCGTGGCTGAAGTGGGGATCCACGGCGAGGATTCTACTTGTTTTCTTGCGTCGTCCCCCCCGCGACCCGCCCGCGACCCACCCGCGACCCACCCCGCCACCCACCCGCGACCCACCCCGCGACCCACCCCGCGACCCGCCCCGCGACCCGCCCCGCCATCCACCCGCGACCCATCCGCGACCCATCCGGGACCCCCCCTGCGACCCACCCGCGACCCACCCGCGACCCACCCCGCGACCCACCCTGCGACCCACCCGCGACCCACCCGCGACCCACCCGCGACCCACCCGCGAACCACCCGCGACCCATCCCGCGACCAACCCCGCGACCCACTCACATTGCTTTAGCGAAAACCGGCGCCTGCGCGGGCTCGTTGTATACTTGATAAAAATTCGGTGCCTGCGGCGGGCTTCTTCAGAGCCTTGCAGTTTGCAGACGTCCCCGCCGCCCCCTCACTCTTATCCGCGACTGCGGGGTGCTACGTCTTCCGTATTCTTCATCATATTGCATCGAATATGGTTTGGAGAGCGCGGCCAACGCAGCACGCAGATTTCCGGGGGAATGCCAGAATACCAGGCTGACCCTGCATGTTCGACGCCTGGTTGACGAGCTCGGCCCCTAGTTTGGCGGAAGGTGAAGTCTCACATGAGATTCTGCGTGAACGGCCGGGCCGAGGAACTCGCGGAGCGTGGTGCGAGTGGAGTCATACGGAAGGGGGCAGGATCAACCAGCTGATCATGAAGAGCGAGGGAGGTCAGGCAGCCCCTGACTGTGCCCACACACGCGTTCCTGCACTTTGCGGGCAAGGCGCACGCGGAGCGGTTCCTCCGCGTGGTCGAGGGCTTCAGCGATTGGGGCGGGGTCACAAGCAGGTTCGCACCGCGAGCTGGAGCGAGACGAGAGGCCAGGAGGCCAACATCGCCGGCGGCGCGCACAAGGGGCGGGGGGAAGGGGGAAGGCTTCTCAGAAGGAAGTGGCTTCTTAGAAGGCGCCCGCCTTACATCCACAGGTGAGGGCCGCGCCTTGTAAAAAGCAGGGGTGCTTCTAGGAAGCCTTCCCCCCTCCCCCTGCCCACCTTTGCGCGCCGCCAGCATCGATCGCTATCGCAACAGCCCCGTAATGCGCGGCGGCTTTCCCGGGCGAGCTCAAGCCGAAGCCACTTGTGGGCGGGCGTCCCGTCGCTCGCTTTCGCGCGAGGCCTACCAAAGGCCCCTGCGTAGCCTCCGCTCCCGCAAGGGGCAGGAGCTCGCGAGCGCGGGCGCGGCCTGCGCCAGCCCCTTCCAGTGAGCGTCCAGCGTGACAAGCCCTTCTTCCCTTGACCCTCCTCCTCCTCCTCCTCCTCCTCCTCCTCTTCAGCCCTTCCAGGTAACAGATCCGCATCCCAGGTAGTTGCGCAAAGCATGAAGCAAATGTTGTGTTGGCCGTTTGGTGGGAGGAAGACCCTTGATTTACCCTTGCAGTGCCAGTCTGAGTTGTTGCCATGGAGGCGCACTGCCCTGCGATAATCCGTCTTACGCTGTGCGCGTTTGGTGGTCATCGGTGGGTCAGTTTCCATCACCCTCGCTTTGCTTGTGCAGTACATGGATGCTCGAGGTGCAAGTGCTGATGTCGATGGAAGGCTTGGCAATATTCGTTCAGTGGTCGCGCATTTGATGTTGACCCGACGCTGGAATATACCGTGCGCTTGCCATCAGGGACGAGCAGTGCCCTTGCGGGCGCAAATCGGGAATTGCAGTATTATGCTGTGCACGTCCCACCTATCATGCCACGGGGGTCCAGCACTGACCTCAGGGCATGCGACCTCCGTCTTACTCGTGCGTCGGGGCCACAAGCACTGGCGTGTGCCCCGCAGGACCGGCAAGTCTTGGGGAGCAGCCGCCCTCAACCCAGAGCGACATCCAACGGCGCAGCGGCGCTCACAACAAATCTTGCCGTGGCAGCTTGCAGACCGCGATGCCCTCCGCTCCCGCGCGCGCTCTCCCGTGCGTCCTGGAAATGGCGTGCGGCAGGGGAGAGTAGAAGGAGTAGGGGGAGAAGCCGTACATCTACGCCGCGTTCCTCCTGCTGATCAGTGGGGGCGGGTGTGGGTTGGCGTGCGGCGAACCGACTCGTTGAACGCACGAGGAGGAGGAGGAGGAGGAGGAGGAGGAGGAGGAAGAGGAGGAGGAAGAGGAGCCTCTCGTGGGCCCTTTTCGTCCATCGTTGTGGACGGGCCGCCTCGCCGCCCGCCGCCCGCGGCGCGCGTCGCCCTCCCGGGTCGTGCGAGGCGCGTCGGGGGCGGAGGGGTGGCCGCGCGCCTCCGAGCGCGGCGGCAGCAGCGGGCCAGCGCGGGCGGCGACTCCGCCAGCAGGGCCCCGCGCCTCCGCCCTCCTCGCGGGCGGCCGCGGCGCGGGGCGCGCGCGCGCGCCGGCGGCGGGGCCGCGGACGCGTCCGGCAGGCTCCCGTGCAGCGCCGGGAGCTCGGCCTCGGGCTCGGCTCGGCTCCTCGCCGCGAGGCGCCTGCTGCCAGGGGCCGCGGCGCGCTCGCGCTCCGCCTGCAAGGAGCTGCCGTGCTGCCTCCACGGACCCGCCGGCGGCCGCGGCCCGGGGGCGGGCCGCTGCAGGCCGTGCCTCGCCATCTGCCGAGCCTGCGGTCTGGGCCGCTGGGAGCAGCTTGGCTATCTTCTCGTCGGCCGTGAGCTGCTGCTGATGCTTCTCCTCTCCGGTGCCTTCCTCTTGCGGTGGCTTGCCCTCTTCGTTGGCCTTCATGCCCGAGGGGTCCATCGCTTTCTCTCCTCAGCTTCTGCCAGTCCTCAGTGCCCGCTGGCTTTGTCCAAGTCTTCAGCTGGTACAGGCTGGAGTCGCAGGTCGGCTCCTTCTTGCACGCTTTCTGCAGCTTGCCCGACACCAGCTCCTTGGCCGAGCTGGCACATGGAGTGCAGAACCACCTCCTTTGCTTGCCCAGCCAGCGCAGCAGGTGGGACGGGGTGCGACTCGACGCCGCTGAACTCGATGCACGTCCCCGCCTCCGGCGGTGGTCCTCCGCGCTGCCGGCTGAGCCGCCCTCGCGTGCTGGTGAACGCCGCCGCCGAGGAGACCGCCCGGCTGCAACACCCGCATGTCCATCCTCGTCCTCGCCTCGGCCTCACCAGGCCGTGCGTGGTGGGCGGCCTCCTCTTCTCGCCTCTGCTCGGGTCGTCCGCCTTCTGCTTCTCCTCTGGGCCCGCCGTGCCTCGCACCTCCCCGTCGCCCCGCTGCCTTCGGATCGCGGTGCTCCGTCGGCCCCCCGTCGATGTGGCGTCTTGGGTGCAGGCCGCGATCGTGGCTCTCACCTGGCGTGCCGTGGCCCTCGCCCACTCGCAGCAGCGCAGCTGGTTCTGGGGGGTGGCGTGCCGCAGGTGCGCCTGCGTCGGCGAGGCGGTCGGCCATCACGTTGCTGGCCCAGGCCTCTCTGGGTGTTCCTTTTGCCTCTGCCTTCTCCTCCTCGCTCGGGTGGCTGTTCAGGTGCGACATCTGCACCTGGTCGCGGCCTCCCTCGCGCTCTTCCAGTGACGTTCTTACTCTTCGCCACAGGTCACGGTTGGCACCCGCTTTGTCTCGGTCCTCCTCTCGCCTCGCGTGCCAGCCGATGCAGGTGACCTCGCTGTCCGTCTGTCCGTCCAGTGGTGTGGCCCGCCGCTGGTGGACTCCAGGCAGTTGATGAATGCCCGCAGCTCCGCTCTGCTGTTGCTTTGCCCATCTCCTGGAAATGGCCCGAATGTTGCCGCCTTCACCTCGAAGCCTCGCGATCGCCCCTGCGTGTCCAGGGCTGCCCAGCACCAGCCGCACTTCCTTTAGCGGTCGTCGTTGCTGTATTATCCTCCTGGGCCGTCTCCGCTTGCCGTGAGCGCCGAGCCTTCTGGGGCTCGGAGACGGTTCTCATGCGCGCACTGCCTGATCAGAGATGCCTGCTCGGTAATGTCGTATGTCGGCGGCACCGTCCAGGCCTTGGGCGTGGGTCCTCTCAGCCAGAACGCTGGCACCACCTCTGCTCCTTCCTCGGCCCTGGCCACGAGCCCCTTTCGTCTTGTCCAGGATATCTTGGTCCTTCCTCGCCGTGCAGTTGCTCTAGATCCGGTGGAAGTCGTCCTCATTCGGGCCGCACTCGCAGAGGTCGTCGCCGCCTCCGAACTCTTGGGTCTTGCGCACCTCGCTCCACGTCCCAGCGCAGGTGGCTGCCAGGAGCGAGCCGTAGGCCTGATGCTTCCCCCGCTTCCTGAGGGACTCAAGGTGTCTCTCTATGTTCGTGGTGTCTACTCCTGCCGTTGTGCCCTTTCCGTTGTAGTACTTCGCCGCTTGCTCCCACAGCTGCTTCTGCAGTCCGACAGCAGCGCTTCTATGATGACTGCGGGGTCGCCGTCCTCCTCGTCCTCTGGGAACCTCCGCTGGTTGCCGTCCGTGTCCAGCCCGAGCTCCCGGAGCAGCAGGATGATGCTGCATATGACCTCTGCGCTGCTGCCACCTCCTGTGCTTTTCTGCCCTTCAGGAGCCGAAAGCATAGCTTCCGCCATGCCTTGCGCGCCTGCTCCCCCAGGCCCTGGCTCTTGGCCCAGCGGTCGAACCACGCCCTCACCGGGTTCCTCGTCGTGGAGATCGCAGGGTCTATCTCCTCACGGCGGACGCGCTGACGGCAATGTAGGTAACGGCGATGTATTGTAGGTGGGACTGGTTCGTGGCCAAACCAATTGTGGGACATCGTGGTTCGCGCTTTCCTACAATTCGATACATCCGCACATTTGACATGTAGGAAAGTGTGGTTCGTGATTTCCTACAATCTGTTCTGCGCGAGCTCGGTGTCACAAACATCCGAATCCCAACATCGCCGTTAACCGACATCGCCGTTAGCGCGGCCTTGGCCTCAAGCGCCAGGAGGGTGGTGAGGCACCTGCCAGGCCAGGCCCTCCGCAGGGCCTGGGCGCACCTCCTCCCCGCGATCTGCAGCGCCCATAGCGCCAGCCCGTGCGCTGTGGCCCCGTACGCGAGGGAGGCCTCGGGCCCCTGGCTGGCGACTCCTCTCCTCCTCTGGAGCTTCAGCCTTCGGAGCCTGTAGCCGACCGCGCCGGACCTCTTGCCTGCATCCTGCGCTCTCTTCGCGTGTGTAGGGCGACGTATCGAGGGAGGAGGAGGATGAGGAGGAGGAGGAGGAGAAGGAAGAGAAGGATGGAGAGAAGGAGGAGGAGGAGGAGGAGGAGGAGGCCTCGTGCCGCCGCCCGGAAAGCAGCGTATCCACTACCGTGGCGATAACGGGCGTGGCTGTGGGGAGGCAGTTAGATCATATAAATGAAAGTTCATGATTTTGCTGAAGCTGTTCGTCTGCATGAAACAGCTAGAGCTGCTCTGAATGGCGAGACCAAGTCGAGAAGCCGAACATGTCCTCCAACAAGTTGCAGAGTGCGAGTAGTTTTCGGCCATAGCTCGAGTAGGGGGATGCGGTCACGTCACGGTTCGCGCTGGTGCCTTTTGGGGCTTGCTCGGGAATGGCGAATTCCCGGACGGCGCCAGCGCGAATCGTGTCATGACCACGCTGGGGGGGGAGGGGGGGGAGGCGGTAACTCGCAAATGGTAGAATTAGGTAGGGAAATCTTCAGAAACAGTTTGAAAAATAGTTTGGGGACGGCTTTTTGGCATTCTGGAACGGTGTTTGGAATATATCGGGGGTGTTTTTTCCCCCTTCCAAAATTCCCCTGTCGGTCACCACCCACCAAACCACCCCAACCCAACCCAAGGCTCAGATTTACCCTCGATTTCCAGTGAGGGGGGTGTCGGGAAACATCGAAAAAACACGCGTGGAACCCTTACCCCCCCCAACCCGAAATTCGCGTCTTCGGGTTGGGTTGGGGTGGTCTGGTAGGTAGTCAGTAGGGGGACAGGCCCGACCTGGTGGTAGAACAGATGGTTCCTGCTTCGGCCGGGCTCGAGCGTCGGCGAGCTGCCGCTCTCGTTCGGCCTCTGCCGCTGCCCTCGCCCGCTTGACGGGTCACGCGTGCAGCACCCTCTACTCGGGCGATCGCAGACATGGATCAAGGGGGCGTGGATTATCGGGGGGCGAAATCTATACATATCCACTGCTCCCTGGCCAGGCCCATCCTGAACCCAGGAGCTGTGTATACGCCCTCCTGGCCAAACCAGGAGGGCGTGGCGTATACACAGCTGCTGTGTTCAGGATGGGCCTGGCCAGGGAGCAGTGGATATGTATAGATTGCGTCGCCCTAGATTAGCGACGGGTCCCGTTTCCATGGGAAAGCGCGGCTTCCCGCCGCCAGAACGGGGCGGCACCGGCCGCACGTTGGGGAGGGCCCCTCCCCCGATCGATGGTTCTGGCGACCGCGCGCCAAATCCATGGATCGTTGATCCATGTGTTGTGCAATCCATGGATCGCTAATCCGTGTTTGCGCGCCTCCGATCTGTAAAACTGCACGAGGAGGACGTGCCGGGCGAGGGCGAGGACGATAGGGATGCTGC
>CAUYUJ010004236.1:205000-207500 GCA_963575745.1 Prorocentrum cordatum
TAGTAGTAGTAGTAGTAGTAGTAGTAGTAGTAGTAGTAGTAGTAGTAGTAGTAGTAGTAGTAGTAGTAGTAGTAGTAGTAGTAGTAGTAGTAGTAGTAGTAGTAGTAGTAGTAGTAGTAGTAGTAGTAGTAGTAGTAGTAGTAGTAGTAGTAGTAGTAGTAGTAGTAGTAGTAGTAGTAGTAGTAGTAGTAGTAGTAGTAGTGGTAGTAGAAATAGTAGTAGTCGTAGTAGTGCTAGTCGTAGTAGTAGTAGTAGTAGTAGTAGTAGTAGTAGTAGTAGTAGTAGTAGTAGTAGTAGTAGTAGTAGTAGTAGTAGTAGTAGTAGTAGCGCACCGTATACCGTTTCCTTGCTGCGAATTCCCTCAAGTGCCCTGTGGGTCGGATGCGTGCAAAACTCTGCCGATGGAGGCTGGGAGACCCGTCCCGCCACCCAACAATCTACGGCGACGTGCGCGAGCTGACCCCGGAGTGCCAGAGCCGGCGTGCCGTGTTCCTGCTCCGCATGCTGGGCGAGCTCGTCCCGCCGAGGGTCCAGGCAGCGGTGTTCCCCACGTTGTGGAAAGGATGGGCAACTGCGCGCCGGTTCCAGGGGCGCGCACGTTGCCTGCTTGGTTGCGGCGGACAGGCGCAGGACAGCGTGGAACATTATTGTCGTTGTGGGGCTCTTCAAGCAACTTGCCAGTCGATGCTCCGGCTGGGCCCGGCTGTATTTTGCAATTTGCACACGTTCTTGTTGGCGAACCCGCGGATCAACACGAAGGAGACTCTCACGGCTGTCGCCCTAGCTATCTACAGCGTCTACACGTGCACCAGCCGGGCGAGATGGCGCGGAGCTTGCTCTTCGTCAGCGGCGGTGGACGCCATCAAGCAGGGCGTTCGCGAGGGGGCCAAGGGGCACAGCAAAGCCTTGAGGGTCCTCAGCGCGCGCTGGAGCCCGGAGCCCCCAGCCACCCCGCTGCCGGCGCTTCCTCTGGCGGCCTGGGGAGACGAGGCGGCCGCCTTGCGTCGCGCCCGCTCGCCGAGGTTGGAAGCGCGCCACGTGCACCCGCGCAGGAGCTGACCTTCTTCCCGCCGCCGAAGCCGCGGGCGGCTACTACTTCCTCCTCTTTGCCATCCTCCCCGTTGCCTACATGAGCCTATGTTCTTCAGCCTATGTCATGCGTCTCCTACGTGACCTCTCCTACTTCCTGCAGCCTTCGCCATGCGCAGCATGACGAATGACACGAGCAGCCCGACGGATCGCTACCCTGCGCAGCACGACGAGCGTAGCACGTCGGGCACGATCGACGTGTTGACCACGAGTACTACGACGAGCACGGCACCCACAAGTGTCACCCGACCTTCATGCCGAACGGATCGCCGATTCCAGCACCGACCAGTTCGCCAATTCCCGCACCGAGGGTCTCGCCCACTCCCTCGCCGACCTGCTCGCCGACTCCGGCATTTCCCAGTTCACATACTCCGGCGCGGTCCAGCTTGCCGACTCTCGTGCCGACCAGATCGCCGAAGCCGGTGCTGACCAGTTCGCCGGCTCCCACACGGACCAGCTCGCCTACTCACACGCCGTCCCGTTCACCGACTCCGTCGCCGCTCCGCTCGCCGGCTCCCGCGCCGACCAGATCGCCGACTCCCGCACGGACCAGCGCCGGCCAGCTTGCCGGCTCCTTCGCCGACCAGGTCACCGACCCCAGCATATCGTTCAGGTCACCGATTCCCGCACCGACCAACTCGCCGACTCCAGCATCGACCAGGTCACCGACTCTCATGCCGATCAGGTTGCCGATTCCAGCACCGGCCAGCTCGCCGACTCCCGTGCCGAAGGGCTCGCCGGCTCCTTCGCCGACCAGCTCGCCGGCGCCCGCAATGCCCAGCTCATCCACTCCGGCGCGGTCGAGCTCGCCGACTCTCGCGCCGACCAGATCGCCGAAGCCGGCGCAGACCAGTTTGCCAGCTCCCACGCGGACCAGCTCGCCGACCCACACGCCGTCCCGTTCACCGACTCCTTCGCCGTCCCGCTCGCCAACTCCCGCGCCGACCAGATCGCCAACTCCCGCGCGGACCTGCGCCGACCAGCTTGCCGGCTCCGTCGCCGCCCAGGTCACCGACCCCAGCATCGTTCAGGTCACCGATTCCCGCGCCATTTTACTCGCCGACTCCAGCATCGACCAGATCACCGACTCTCATGCCGCGCGGCTCGCCGACTCCTCCCGCACCGAAGGGCTCGCCGACTCCCTCGCCGACTTGCTCGCCAGCTCCCGCAATGCCCAGCTCATCCACTCTGGCGCGATCCAGCTTGCCGACTCCCGCGCGGGCCAGATCGCCGGAGCCGGCGCTGACCAGCTGGCCGACCCCCGCACGGACCAGCTCGCCGACTCCCACGCCGTCCTGCTCACCGACTCCCTCGCTGCCCCGCTCGCCGGCTCCCGCGCCGACCAGATCGCCGACTCCCGCACGGACCAGCTCTCTTAGGCGCTATCCAGAGACGACTACCGCGCCGACCA
>CAUYUJ010004236.1:212500-267500 GCA_963575745.1 Prorocentrum cordatum
GCTTCAACGCAACACCGCTTGCGGCTTTCGCTTGCCAGGGCATTGTCCAAGTCCTCCGCCCTTTTTCCCCGTCTGGATCCCTCTCACGCACAGGCGGGGTTCCTGTGCAGCGCCTCCTTTGCGTCCGGGTCGGCACCGACGAGGCAAGCGAACATTCAGGCGGTTTCTCTTTTGGAAACGGAGCACACTGGTGAGGGAATCGCAGGCGAAACGCCCGGCCCGCCTCGCTGACACGTCCGGGGGTGTGACAGGTGGAGGGTTACTTCCCACCCGTCCCGTGTTGGGTTCTTGCTTTGAATGCAGCAGCGTTTGAAGATGAGGATGCAGGTGAGGAGGATGATGGGGGAACTGAGGAGGAGGAGGAGGAGGAGGAAGTGGAGGCGGCGGAGGAGCAGGAGGGAGACGGATATGGAGGGGGGGAAGAAGACCGAAAGAACGAGAGAGAGAGAGAGAGACAGAGAGAGCAAACAAACAAAAAAGAAAGAGAGAGAGAGAGAGAACGATTGATAGAGAGAGCGCTAGAAAACGAGAGCGAGTTTGAGGAGGAGGAGGAGGACGACGATGCCGCTGGAGGAGGACGAGGAGGAGGAGGAGGAGGAGGAGGAGGGGGAAGCGGCGGATAAGGATAATAAAAAGCAGCGAGAGAGAGCGAGAAAGAGAGAGAGAGAGAGAGGAAGAGAAATAGAGAGAGACAGAGAGACAGGGCGGGAGGGAGAGAGAGAGAGAGGCATGACATTCTGCAATGTTTCTTCATATACAGAGAAAGAGAGACAGAGATAGAGAGAGAGAGAGAGAGAGACAACACAGAAACCTAAAGCAAGAAAGAAACCTGAAGAGAAAGAGAAAGAAAGAGAGAGAGAGAGAGGACGAGCAGGAGGACGAGGAGGAGGCCGCGGCCGCGGCCGCGGGAAGAATACTATGAGCAGGAGAAGGTGGAACCAGAGGAGGAAGAGGAAGAGGAAGGACAAGAGGAGGAAGCAGAGTCTGATGTTGTTGCTGATGATGATGTTGTTGCTGATGATGAGGATACTGATGATGATGATGACTATGATGAAGAGGATGATGATGATGCTGATGATGATGAAGAGGATGCTGATGATGATGATGATGATGATGATGATGATGATGATGATGATGATGATGATGATGATGATGATGATGATGATGATGGTGATGCTGATGCTGATGATGACGACGAGGATGAGGATGAGGCTGATGAAGAGGATGATGATGACGACGATGATGATGCTGATGAGGAGGATGAGGATGAGGATGAGGATGAGGATGATAATGAGTATGTTGATGACGATGATGGTGATGATGATGCTGATGTTGATGCTGATGCTGATGCTGATGCTGCTGCTGATGATGATGATGAGGATGATGAGGATGATAATGACGATGATGGGGAGGAGGATGAGGAGGGGGATGAACAATGAGAAAGACGAGAGGACGCGGATGATCTGGAGGACGGGCGCGCTTCGGCGACTCGTGTTCGATGTGGATTCCGCTCGTGGGGCCGCTTAGTCGGAGCCTCAAGACGACACCGTCGGGAACTTCGGCTCTGCGTGTCGCTCCGCTGGTGCTGGCCCACCACGATTCGGCGGGACACTCTATCCACTTCCCAGTCCTCAGGCTCCAGCGTCCGGGGCTTTTCCGAGCCCCTCGCCCCGCGGAGAGAAGCGACACGCTGCAGTCAAGACGCTGAAATGAGGACCGCTTTGAGCTCAGGGGGGGCTCGGGGTTTCGGTCTGTTCCTGAGATGTATGTCGCGGAGCCTGTCTGTGGCCTAGGCCCGCCGTGGCCAGAAAAGCCCCTTCGTACCTTATTATGCGCTGGGTGTGTCCGCTCGCAAGATGAAGCGTATCGCTGGGACCGCCGCGGCGACACGCTTTGCAAGAGCCCCCGGCCGTGAGCTCGCCGAGGGCCGACGACGACAGCGACGACGACGACGAGGACGACGACAACGACGACGATGACGACAGCGGCGACGGCGGCAACGACGACGACGACGACTGCGGCGACGACGGCGACGGCGGGGAGACGACCGTGCCCCCCGTGTAGCCCGCCGGCAGGCCCGCTGGAGCCGAGCGCGGGGTACGCAGTGGGAGTCGTGCCAGGACGCAGGGGGGTCAGAGGAGCAAGAGGTCATGATAATGATACACCCTGTTTACCTCGCTTTGCTTTCCGAGTGTGCTCTTGTCCTCCAGCTCCCGCATTGTTCTAGCGACCGTCTCGGCCCCTTCTATCTGTCTGGCAAGGCTCTCGGCGGCTGTTGTAGCCCATCATCTTCATACTATTGTGAGGTGCCCCCATCATCTTCATACTATTGTGAAGTGCCCCTGGCCCATGGTGCCCCCAGGATGTCTAAGAAGGCCCCCACGGCCTCCAGAGCACCCCTCGCGAGGCCCAGAGGGTCCCAGGGGCTCCAACATTGAGCGAAAAGCTGGGGACACCTCGGGCCAGGGGCACCTGTAGCAGCATCCGAACAGCAGCCGCTGTCAATTTCTGTGGTCTACTTTTAGCGCCTTCCTACTTCAACGATCGAGTGGCTTCACCTTGTCCGTCCCCTTCAGGGATCGGGCGGACACCCAATCTGCTTTCAACGTCTTCCTACTTCATGTTTCTACCTACTTCTTGCGACCGATGGGTAATCCATACCGCTACCTCCTCCTCCTCCTCCTCCTCCTCCTCCTCGTCTTCCCTTTCTGTTCGGCCTCCTGGGGTTCAGTCGGGTCTGTCCCTCTACAGGAGGCCAATTCAAAACTAGTCAAATAAAATAGTCGTGGGACGAATGCTTGACAAATTCTTGCTATTTGTCAATATTTTGGGATTGCTTTTATTCTTCCTCCAAAATCCGCCTGTAGGGGGACAGGCCCGACCTAATCCTGGGTGGCCCTCGCCGCCACCGCTGGGTTTTGCCCAGGTTGTTTTTGTTGTTGTTGCTCCGAGTGCGCCCCTGTGCGAGGGCCGGGGGATCGCGGTGCCAGTACACCTCTGCTACGGGAGACGCGGGTCCTGAGAGGAACGGGCCCTGTAGTTTTCTCGACACGTTGCCGACGCTGTGTCGACACGTTTCTGGGTGCTCGAAGTCACGTCTGGGACGTGGTCCTCAAGTACGAGGGGAGCAACGTAGCACGAGGTCGAAACTTGCAGAAGGGGAATGGACGTCCGAGCGATGGCAAGGGGGGGGGCGGCCACACCCGGGCGCGCGGTCCTCGAGGAGCATCGACGGCATAAGCATAAACTCTCGGCGCCCCGTGCGGATTTCTTGGATCTGCGCTGGGCCCCCCTCCCTGTCAGCTGTTTATCTTAATTCGAGCTCTAGATGAGCTGGAGAGCTGTTCGGCAGAGCAATCGACAGAAGATCACGAGAAGCGACGATTGCGGTTGGTGTGCTACCAGAGGTCGAACCAAACAAATATGCGGTTTCTGTTCCTTTTTCAAGAGTTGATGTTCGTTTTCTCTATTTTGTTCTAGTTGCACGTTGGTTACGGAGCTGGGCAACATTTTTCTAAACGGGAAAATCATGAAGTTGATTGGCCTGTCGCGCGGCGCGCGCCGGGGGCGGCGCTGGAGGCGCCGCCAAGGGTGGCCCAGGCGCAGATCCAAGAAATCCGCGCGGAGCACCGACAGTCTATGTTTGTAGATCTTGGCTGTTCCTCTATAGGTCCTGGGTTCCGGGTTTGAGGTGCGAGGATTTAGCCATGGGGAAAGCGAGTGCTGAAGGAAACGGGTGCTGAGGTTCTTCGCCGTTTTCGGGCCCTCGAGGCCCGGAAACGAGCCCGGGGACCGTCAGAGAACGGCTTGGGACGAGAAGCTCGCCCTGGAGGGAGGCCCCAGGGTCCAGGACCCTTCCTTCGGAACCCGCCCCCCCCCCATGCCAAGGATTTCGGATGTCCCCTGCGGGTTTTCCCGGGAGCTTGCCTTCATCGGGCTGCGTCCCAGCAGTTCCGGGAGGAGGGCGCGTATACCATGCCAGGGCCTGGTCGGCCCTGGCCCGGCACTGTGTATCATGGAGGCGCACGATAAAAAGTCCCCCCCCCCGAGGGTCGCTTTCTTATTGTGTAGGGCGGGCGAATAAAGTCTGGGTGGCGAAACTGCTTTTTCAGTCGTCCCCCCTCCCCCCCGCCACACATTTTTGGGGCGTCGCGCTGGCCGATGTCCTTTTGTCGGCCGTCTTCCCGTCGTCGTCGTCGTCGTCGTCGTCGTCGTCGCCGTCGTCGTCTCTTCCCCTGGGATTGTCAGACGCCTACCAAGCACCCTTTCCCCCCCCCCTCCCATGCCAACCGCAAAGGGCTGTCGCCGCCGTCGCCGCCGCCGCCGCCGCCGTCGTCGTCGTCGTCGTCGTCATCATCGTCGTCGTCGTCCCCCAGGAGTGCAAGATGCCTACGCAGCACCCCCCCATTCTACATGCCATCCGCAAAGGGCCGCCGTCGTCGTTTTCGTCGTTGCCGTCGTCGTCGTCGTCGTTGTCGTTGTCCTTGTCGTCGTGGTCGTTTTCTCGTCCTTTGGGATTGCAGGACTCCCATGCCGCACCTTCCCTTTTGCCGTCTTCGCCTTCGTCAACGTCGTCCGTCGTCGCCCAAGGGACACAGGACGCCCGCGCAGCACCCACCCCCGATGCCATCCACAGTCCGCCGTCATCGTCGTTGCTGTCGGCGCCCGTCGGTCGCCGTCCCCCCAGAGCTGCAAGACGCCCGCGCCAGGGGGCAAGGGGGTGGCTTCGACCAGTCCGAATAGCCACTTCCGCCGCTCCGGATTGTCTGCCCTGGGGCCTCCCCTGGCCTCCTGGACTGCCCAGGGGCCAGTCCGAATTGTCCGCCCTCCGTGGGCCGACCTCCTGGGCCCGCTGTTGTGGGGGACGCGGGGTCGGCGACATGAGTTGTTCCATTCCACCGTCCCCCCAAATGTTGGTGTCAATCCTCCGCCTCCCTCATGTCGGGGGCGGCAAAGAGGGGGGTGATGACTAGGGGGGGTGGATATCATGGCGGGGGCCATGATATTTCCCCAGATTTCATGGCGCCTCTTCTTATTTCATTACGATCCTGGCCCCCCCGCTGGGCCGCGCACATGCCGCCGGTCATGATTTGCACCCCCCCCTCTTGGACACCCCCCTCTTTGCCGCTCCCGATCATGTATAGCTATAGGTGCCTTCTGCGTAGGCAGTACCATGCTGTCGCAGCGAATGCGCCCCAAGAGCCCCCAAAACGGCTCCCACGGGGCCCCCACAAGGGCCCCCAGGAAGCCCCCCCGCGACATGCCAACGACCGCCACAGAGGCCTATGACCTGCAGCCCAGGCACGATATCATGGTGTCGTAGCGATTGCTCCCCCACGCCTCCCGCGCCGACGGCGGCGGCCTCTGGCGCGACGGCGACGGCGGTGCCTTCCCGCCCATCGGACGCGGCAGGCGCGCCCCGTGGCCCAGCGGCCGGTGCCGCCACCGCCGGCGGGGACCTGGCGCAGTATGTCGCCCGGGCAGCGGCAAAACTTGTTCGGGGGGTGGGGGGCTCGCCCCTCCCAGGAGGACGAGGAGGAGGAGGAGGTGGAGGAGGAGGAGGAGGAGGAGGAAGAGGAGGAGGAGGAGGAGCCCTTTCTGGACCCTCTTAGCACGCCCGGCCTGATTATAGCCCTCAGGCCAAAGCCTTTGGCTGAGACGCCTCAAGTTTTCAGCTCTAGCAGTGGCAAGGGCCCGATCACACGACTCACCGAGCCCCACCAATTGCTGACGACGAAACACGCCACACGCGCAACAAACCCAGACACCTACCTCATGATACCTGAGATCGTGACTACTGGAAGCCCAACCTCCCGCGATGTGCAACTCTCGACCCCTGGCAAGGGCTCAGAGGGACCCATCGAGCGAAACCAACACTAAACAAGGGGACACTCCCCACTTGCGGAGCTCATCGGAGGAGGCCGATCCCCGACACCTCAAGCATCCGGGCCCCGAATCATTCGGCACATGCCCGCTCACAAGCGCCGACACAGCCTAAGGACAGGGCCTCGGAGACACAGGAGCGGGCGGAGGGGGGAGGAGGAGGAACAGGACGACCCTCACTCACTCTGCTCACCCTGCCTCCCCTCAAGCTGCGAGCCTGCCTGACCGCGCTCTCCTCGGCCTGCACGCTGTCGAGGTGGGCTCGCGGAAACCGCAAACGGACCCTGAAGGCCTTCTCTTCCACGACCGCGGGCCGTCCCCCTTTTGTGCTCGGGGCTCCTCGCACGGAGCGCCGCCTCGTCAGCAACAACATCTGCCGTAGCGTTGCCCCGCACGAGCTATGATGGGGTTCCAGCCTCCACGAGTTCCTTCACAAGTTGATGAGAGTTCACGAATCACAAGATGGCATGAGCGGCACAACGTCCTCGCATCCTGCGGTTCAACATGGCCCAGAGATCGGCCACCTCTCCATGTGGTCACAAATACAGCTTGTCGTATCATCCCTGATACACCACGGCATCGTCAGTAACATACACCACTCGATCAGACGTGAGTGTGACTGCCATCAGCAACATCTGAAGCTCGCCCCTCGGGATCGACTGAACTGGACCAGCCAGCGGCCCCACCAAAACCGAACGCACGGTAAGGTCAGCCTCCGATGCTACATGAACAAGCCCGCTACCCACGCGAGATAGCCTCCGATCACACGAGCCAGGACCACCATTAGCGTCCCCAACAACACCACAGGATTGCCAGGACACCCAGGTTTCTAGATCCCTTCAAGGTCACCCTGATTGTGCATTCTTAGGGTACCCCAGATACTCCAGTTGGCCTGCTCAGGCGGCGGGATCGTCTCAGTAATTCCCCGCAGCCAGAAGGCAGCATCGCACACCTGCTGAGCAGCAGCTTGGGGAAGGAGGTCGTCAGACTCGCGATGCGCCTCTGCTCCTTCATTGCGTTTGCAAGCCCAACACTTGTGAAACTGTGATCCCGATGCCCCGCCACAACGGGCGCAACTAATTGGAACATCCACACTGCTGGCAGCAGCGGCTCTTCTCTCCCTCGGCCCAGACCCTCCCGCCGCCACAGTGACCATGGCTGCTGCCAAGCGGCGGCCATTAGGCAAAGCCTCCAGATACTGCAGTCAAGTCCTCAAAGAACGGTTGTCAGCTCCCGGCCCCAGTCCTGCACCACAGAAATGCATTGCGGCTTTTCTCCAGCACTCGCTCCCCGACGATTCGTTGAAGTCCTCGAACAACCTGTCAGACTATTCAGTGCCATTTCCGCGTTGTAGCGCTCCTCAGGAAATTCCCAGCATACTGCATCCGAAAACTTCCACCTGGTGGGGGTAGCTGGACAGGAGGGGGAGGACAGGAGGAGGAGGAGGACGAGGAGGAGGAGGAGGAGGAAGAGGAGGAGGAGGAGGAGGACGAGGAGGAGGAGGAGAACGAGAAGGAGGAGGAGGACGAGGACGAGGAGCAGGAGGAGAACGAGAAGGAGGAGGAGGAGGAGGAAGAAGTGGTGGAAGTGGACGGTGAGGGGGTGGAGGCGGAGAAGGGGAAGGGGACAAGAGAGAGGGGGGGAAGGCAGCGATGGAGCAGACGGAGGAGTAGGAGGAGGAGGAGGAGGAGGAAGAGGAGGAGAAAGAGGAAGAGGAAGAGGAGACGAGGAGGAGGAGGAGAAGGAGGAGGAGTAGGAGGCTGAGGCTGGGAAGGGCGAGGAGGGCGAGGAGGACGAGGAGGACGAGGAGGACGAGGAGCTGGCGGAGGAGGATGAGGAGGAGGAAGAGGAGGAAGATCAGGAGGAGATGGAGGAGCAGGTGGAGGAGGAGGAGGTTGAGGAGGAAGAGGCAGAGGTGGAAGTGGACGATGGGGTGGAGGCGGAGAATGGGGAAGTTCTCAAATTACACTTGAGAAAAAACCAGCCAGTGGATGATTTGAACATTGATACTATGGATCTTGAGATCGATTGTGATATCGATAATGTGATCGATAGTGTAATCGATAGTGAGAACGAATGTAAGGTCGATCGTGAGACCGAGAGTGACATCGATTCAATGAGATCGATAGTAAGATCGATCGCGAGATCGCTTGTGAGATTGATAGTGAAACCGATTGTGATCGATGGTGAGACCGATCGATGAGAAGATCGACCAGGAACCGGGGAACCCGGGAACCTCGCCGCCTTCCGAAATCGGCCCGGAACCCGGAACCGGGAGCCCAGGAACCCGGAACCGGGAACCCGGGAACCCGGGAACCCAGCTTGCCACCAAAATCGACGGGGAAGTTTCGCCAAATCCTTCAACTTCCGCTAGGACCCCTCCAGTGCAAGCACTGATTGGGGAAAGCAAGAGGGGGAAGGCAGCGGCGGAGCAGACGGAATCGGAAGGAGGGGGATACGGAGAGACGGGGGCGATGTTGGGAAGAGGGGAGAGGAGTCCTCTCGCCTGCTCTCTGAGGCAGATACTTCGCATACCTCGCTCATGCGTAAGCCGCGCAACGAGCAGGCTTTGCTTTGCAGCAAGCAGGCGCCGCCCCACTGAGTAATGCTCTGCTGAATCGTCAGCTGCTGCTGTTAGGGCATATTGCCCGGAAGTCAGCTAATGATCCGGGCAGATGCATTGTCCTACGCACTTGTTCGTGCAAGTTAGCAGCTCAGACCTTCACGCGAAAGCGGGGGGGGCCCCGAACAAATTGGATTGAACCAGTCTTTCCCCACGCTGTCCGGGACGCGGGGGGTGAGGAGGCCCTGCCGCAGCTCTGGCAAGA
Source organism: Prorocentrum cordatum (assembly GCA_963575745.1). Lineage (NCBI taxonomy): Eukaryota > Dinophyceae > Prorocentrales > Prorocentraceae > Prorocentrum > Prorocentrum cordatum. Next base: position 221,212 of record CAUYUJ010004236.1, read on the forward strand.
TAGCGCAATTTCTGCCGCAGCCTGGCGCGCAGCCGTGAAGCGGTATTGCGACGCCTCATGAGGCCACGGCATTTGTGCTCATGTGCTTCGCACTCAGCTTTGCTTCTCCCCCTCTCGTGTCCTCCTCGTCTTCCATCCTCCTCCTTTCTCTTTCCTTCTCCCCCCTCCCCCCTCTTCGGCGGCCCGCCCCGCGACTCTCCCCCCAGCCGCGGCCCACGCGCGACCCGCGCGGGACCCGCGCGCGCTTTACCCACCCGCGACCCGCCCGCGACCTACCCGCGTTCCGACCGTACGGCGACCCGCCCGCGACCCACCCGCGCATCATTAGGAGGGGAAAGAACACACAGACACATTTTTTCGGCGATTCCCAGAAAATATGGGAAAATATAGGAAGTGGGGGGGAAGACAGAAACCACGAAAATATGGGAAAATATGGGGAATCTGTTTATTTGTGTGTATTTATTTGTGTGTCCTGGGGCCCCTTCACATCAACCCATCCTCCTCGACCCGCCCGCGACCCACCCGCGACCCGACCGCGCCGCGACCCGCCCCGCGAGACCCACCCGCGCTGCTCCAGACCAGATCGGCGCCTTGCGGCGGGCCGGCCTCGCCCGTACTGCTGCCACCGGTCCCGCCCACTGGCGCCTGCGGCGGGCGGTTGCACTCGGGCGTTGGAGGGCATCGTCTGAAACTGGAATATATGCATTTCAGGAGGGGAAAAAACACACAGACACAATTAATCGTCGATTCCCCAGAAAATATGGGAAAATATGGGAAGTGGGGGGGAAGGCAGAAACCCAGAAAATATGGGAAAATATGGGGGATACTTTTATTTGTGTCTATTTATTTGTGTGTCCCAGTTCCCCTTCAAATATATGCATTACCAGTGGCGGGCTGTTTTTCAATCCCAGGGCTTCTTGAGGGTCGAGGACGACGCTGGGCGCTGGGGTGGTGTGGTGCATACTTGTTTCGCGGACGTCCCGGGAAAGCAAGGACAAATGTATACACCAGGGTCCCGTATACACCAGGATCCGCTCCCCGGTGCAAGCTCCAACGCAGGGCCGGAAGAAGCGTCGGTGCATATATAGAGTTCGATTCCCTACATCGTTGTGCACCCTCGCTCCCGCGACCCAGCGACGACACACCCCGCGACCCACCCGCACTGCTTCAACCGAATCGGTGCCGGAGGCGGCCCGGGCCACCCGCAGTGCTTTCAGCGGCAGGCCCCCAAAAACACAGCTGCTGCGGCAGGCAGCTCGAGCGAAGGCCCCCTCGCCGCTACCCGCAGCTTCGGGGAGGAGGTCCCCGAGGGGCTCAAGGATGTACCATATACCGCTGCCTGCGGTACTTGCAGGGAAAGGGCGAGCTTCGCGTTAGAGAGAGGAGGTGCGGGAGGAGGAGCAGGAGGGGGGGCAGAAGGAGGAGGAGGAGGAGGAGGAGGAGGACGATGGGAAGGAGGAGGGAGAGGAAATCAAGGACGATACGGAATCGCAGGCATTCGAAGCTCTGCCCTCTTCAATGCGTGGGCTTCTCGACCTCTCGGCCGCTTTTCCAATCCGAGTTGTTTTCTGACGGCCTTGATGCCTGAAGCCAGCCTCTGGGGTCCAAGAACGGCGGCGAACTGGCCGTCCCAATTTTTCGATGCGATGGAAGTGGGGAGAGGGGTGCCAGGAGATCTGTGGTGCCCTTTGAGCTCCCCACCAGGCGCCTCACGAAACATGCACGCCGCCTCTTCACAGAACGTCGACGCCCTCCTCGGAGCCGCGCTACACGGTGAGGGCAGTCAAGCCGAAATGAAGCACACATGTTATACAGTCGAGCGGCAAGCGAGAGAAGCAGAGAGAGAGAGAGAGAGAGAGAAAGAGAGAGAGAGAGATATTAAAGAGAGAGAGAGAGAGAGAGAGAGAGAAGAGAGAGAGAGAGAGAGAGATATTAAATAGAGAGAGAGAGAGAAGAGACAGAGAGAGAGCGAGAGAGCGTCCATCCCGCCCCCGCCCAATGCTGGTGAGACGATGTCCTCCCCCACCTCTCGGCTCCATCATCAAGTGCTCTGGCCCTCACGGGTGAGTCACGTAAGAGGAAGAGGAGGAGGAGGAGGAGGAGGAGGAGGAGGAGGAGGAGGTGGAGGAGGAGGCGGTGGGGAGGGGGAAGGAGGGAGTGGGGGGAGTCCTCCTCCTCCTCCTAATCCTCATCATCATCATCATCCTCATCCTCATCATCATCATCATCATCATCATCATCATCATCATCATCATCATCACCATCATCATCATCACCATCATCATCATCATCATCATCATCATCGTCATCGTCACCATCACCATCACCATCACCATCATCATCATCATCATCAGCATCATCATATGCTTCTTCATCATCATCATCTCCAGTATCCTCATCCTCATCCTCATCCTGCTCCTCCTCCACCTCCTGGGGAAAGTGCCTCTTCTCCTCCTCCTCCTCCTCCTCCTCCTCCTCTTCCTCCTCCTCATCCTCATCCTCATCCTCATCATCCTCCTCCTTTTCCTTTTCCTCCTCCTCCTCCTCCTTCGTTTCATTTTCTCCTCCTCCTCCTCCTCCTACTCCTCCTCCCCCTCCTCCTCCTCCTCCTCCTCCTCCTCCTCCTCCTCCTCCTCCTCCTCCTCCTCCTCCTCCTTCTCCTCGCCCACCCCCCTGGGCCTTCGCCGAGAGGCAAGGATGCACTGGCACCCTGAGGCAAGGGTCCCGTTCGACTGCAGGAGGGCGAGGGACCCCCGATCCCCGCTCCCAGGCCCAGGCCGCCGCGGCGATGCGCAGTTTCCTCTCCGCGCCCATGGGCGCCGCAGCGCCACCACAGATGCAGCAGCCGCGCCCGATGGTCGGAGGCACCGCTCGCTCGTCGTCGTCCTCGTCCTCGTCCTCGTCCGGCGGCGGCGGCGGCGGCGGCCACCCGTCGTCCGTCGCCCGTTGTGGTCGCCGGTCTGCCGCCGTCGTCGGCCGTCGCCCACCGTCCCCGTCGCCGCCGTGCTCTGAGGAGGAGGGCGGTGGGGAGGGGGGAAGGAGGGAGTGAGGAGAGTCCTCCTCCTCCTCCTCCTCCTCCTCCTCCTCCTCCTCCTCCTCGAGTCCCGAGAATGGTGTTTGGGCACTCTTCGGAATCTTCGGACGGCTGTCTCCCAACGGGGCACTTCCCCCAGTGGGAACGGACTCTTGCAGGGGCCTGTGAAGAGGGAGCTTGGAGGGAGGGTTTATCCCGACATCGATGATGAGTCTTAGGTTTGCACTGGTCGTCCTTCCTCCCTCCTCCCTCCCCCTCCTCCTCCCTCCTCCTCCTCCTCCTCCTCCTCCTCCTCCTCCTCCTCCTCCTCCTCCTCCTCCTCCTCCCTCCTCTTCCTCCTCCTCCTCTTCCTCTCTTCCTCTTCCTCCTCCTCCTCCTCCTCCTCCTCCTCCTCCTCCTTATCTACCTCCTCCTCCTCCTCGTCATCATCATCATCATCCCCCTCCTCCTCCCCCTCCTCCTCCAGGGGACCGCATCCGCGACCCGTCTGAGGAGGGAGGGGGGTCTTCTTTACACTCGGACGGGCCGCGGCTGCGGTCCCGCTGGAGAGGGGGGCGCGCGGCACGGCCGCCGCCCCCTTCGTCAGCAGCGGGGTGGCACAGGGCCAGGACGGCGGCCTGGCCTCGAAGGGGCAGGTCCGAGGCGAGGGAGGATGACAAGAAAACGGTCGGCGACTGCACAGGGTGTGTTTCCGCCAGGGTATTGGTCTGCGATCGGCGCCGTTGGGGCCTGGGGGCCCCACGTTGCCCTCGTCGGGTCTCCTCTTGGGCGCGGCGGGGAGCGTCGTGGAGGTCCTCGCCCGCCCCACGGGGCCCGGGGTTGCGAACCACACTCGTTGCAGGCCACGCCCTTCGGAGTGGCCAGGACTGGGGAGGGGATGGGGGACCTGGGCCGTGCAGCGGCCGCAGAAGGGGTGGCGAGGAGGAGGTGGCCGGGAGATTCGTAGGGCCGGGGCCGCGGCTCGCTCTCTCGAAGGGGCGGTATCGTTTAACCGATCCCCATCCCCATCCCCATCCTCTTCGAGACCCCCACCAAATTACCACCCCAGTTGGGGATACGTAGACCCCTCGAAACCCGAAGGGGACGACCTATATCCCCATCTAGGGGGGTAAATCGGCCAGTGGGGCCCAGGCCACGCCGCTGGGGATGGGGATCGGTTAAACGATACTCAGAGATGAGAGTGGATGGCAGGGATTTGGCATCGCTCGGACGTGTGCATTTCTTCTTGACGAGAACGTGAGGGGTCAGTTGCCGATGCTGCAGCAAGCCCTCGGCGAGTTTGACGACTTGTCCGGCATGGTTGTCAACCTCCCAAAGGCGGTCGGCATCCCCCTGTGGGAGGACACGCTGGACGCCGCTTCCGCTGTCGTCACGGAGGCTTGCCCAGCGTGGGGTGGCCTGCCAGTGAAGCGCACTGCAGTCTACCTGGGCTGCGCCGTTGGGCCGGGCAGAGCGGAACAAACATGGGAAGACGGCCCTGGAGAGATTCAGGGAACGAGTGGGGGGCTGGAGTTGGAGCGCGATGGGGCTCCTTATTTCGCTGCGGTCGCGTACAATGCACACGCCGTGCCCGTGTTGTCCGTTGTCGCCCAAGTGGCGCTCCCCTCCCGGGAGGCGCTTCTCGCGGAAGAGTGGGCGCTGCGACGGGCTGCGCCGGGCCCTGGGTTCTGGTGCGTGCCAAGCGACCTGTGGCCCCTCAAGGAACCTTTCGGCATGCCTTGCTCCTTCGGCTCGCTCGAGGTCCTGTCGCGCGCCGCTCGGATGAGGGCATTCTTCTGTGAGAGCAGCGCCCATGGGGGGGGCTGCAGCTGGACGGCAGGGCGCTCCGGCTCAGGACAGCCAGAGGGCGCGACCGACACGGTGATGAGGGCGGCGGCCTGGGCGGAGTGGCTCGCTTCTGCGCTACCCCTGGCCTTGCCGAGCACAGGCGCTCAGCTGGCCGCGAGCCGGGTCACCGTTGACCGCGTGGGGCGTCCCACGGCCGCGGGAGGGTGCCGTTTCCAGGCGGCTGCCCGGGGGCTGATCGAGGAATGCAGGAGGACACCGCCGCCTTTTCGAATCGGGCAGAAGCTGGATCGGTGGGCCTTGCCTGGCTTGCCGGGGATCGTCGCAGAGCGGTTCGAGCCCTCATTGCACCGGGTTCGTCGCCTCGTGCCGCCGCGCGTTGTTGCCGCCGTCTTCTAGCACCGCATGGGGTCGCTGGTGCACCGCGCGCTGGTTCCAAAACACTCAGGGGATCCACACTTTTGCCAGCTGGGGTGCGGGGGGCCAGGCGCAGGACAGCATTGAGCACTGCAGCCGATGCAGGACGATCCGGCGTTTCCACGCCGCCTCGTTGCGGCTGCACGAGGACTGGCTCCCCACGTGGTTGGGGGTGCGTGGTGCGCAGCAGGGGGAGATGGCGGCGCTCGGGGCCCTGGGTGCCTACGCCGCGCCTCGCGCGACGCACGCCGCCAGGGCCCACGGCGGCTTCCCCGCCGGCGTCGCGACGCGGGCCTTGCAGCAGGCGCTGCGCGAGGCCGTGGCCGGCCACGCGCGGGCGGAGCGGCTCGCCGGAGCACTCGGCGAGCGCCTGCCGTGGCCGCCACTCACGCGGCCAGGGCCCGATCTTCGGCGGCTGGCCGCATGCGGGCACCAGCCACGCGCCTCCCGCGGGGGGGCTCCGCGCCTGGGGGGCAGGGGGCCTTTTATTCGCCTTCCCCTCCCCTCCTCCTCCCCGCCTCCCTCTGCTCTTCCCTGCCCCCGGTCGTTTCTCTTCCCCTCGTCCCGCCTTTCCCCGCCCTTCCTTCTCCTCCTCGCCGCCCTCTGCTCCTCCCTCCCCTGTCGTCGCCGCCGTCGCTGTTGTCGTCGCCGTCGCCTGTCGTCGTGTTCGTCGTCCTTGTCCTCGTCGTCGTCGTCGTCGTCGTCGTCGGGGGTGGTCCTTTGTCTTCCTCGGGCTTGTGGCCCCCCGTGGGGGCGGCGACCGCGGTGGCGACCTCAGGTTTTAACCAAGACGGAGTGTGCTGGTTGCGCGCGTCTTGTTGCAGTGCCGGTGTATTGTGTGCCGCGCAATTTGGTTGATTCGTTTCAGGGGCTTCCCGTGTCTCTCCTTTTCCCTCGTTCCTTTCCTCCCTGTTTAAATTGAAGGAGTGGGGTTCTCTTGATTGCGCGCGCCATCTGCCCGCGGGCCCGTCGCTTCCGCGCGGGCGGAGCCGGCGTTCCGCCAAGACTATTTGCCAGAGGTTTCGCCCCGTCTTGCCTGGACGCTCGCGGTTGGCATCGGCATCCGTGCGGGCGCGAGCTGCCCCCAATCGGGCTTGCGCAGCTCACCTTTCTGTCGAGTCTCGAGTTTCGTTGAGTTACTTGGTCGGAATATGTGGCAGTGATGTCGGCCGCATTTGGCCTGGCTCCTCTGTTTCGGCAGGAGGCGCTGTACAGGTATTGCTGATTCGCCCTTTCTCCTCCTTGCGTTCCTGTCCATGTCAGTGATGGTTGTATGTTTTGCAGCGTTCCGGGGCCACCTGTGTGCATTACCAATCGGCGTGGACCTCCTCTCCTGTGGCTGTTTCTTGGGTACGCAGCCTAATACTTGCCAGCCTGTTTCTTTCTCCCCTTTTTCTGTCGCTCCCCTCGAAGTGCGAATATGCTGTGGAGGCCCCAGCCGCTGGTCATTGTCGTGCGGCTCTGGCGATTTGCCTGTCGGGCTTTCAATGTATTTGATTGTCCTGTGGGCTGCCCTTCCCAGCAAGGCAGGACTTCGGGGTCCACCTCACGGGCACGGTGAGGCTGCCATGGGACTGTGCAGTGAGTCGTGAGGCTCCAGATGTGGCCGGGGCCCTCGGACCCCTGGAGGCTCCTGGGGCTCCCCATACGAAGAAAACATCTATTCTTTTTTGGCGAGGACCATCGAGGAGCATCCTGGATCATCGAGCAGCAAAAGGACGCACGAAACTGAACAATGTCAGGAGGGAAGAAAGCACACAGACACAATGAATCGTCGATTCCCCAGAAAAGATTGGAAACTATGGGAAGGGGGGGAAGACAAAAACCCAGAACATACGAGAGAATATAGGGGAATCTTGTTATTGGTGTGTATTTATTTGTGTGTCCCAGGGCCCCCTCACAATGCACGGGGGATGGACGTCCGAGCGATGGCAGGGGGAGTGGGGAGTGGGGTTGGTTGGGGGGCGGCCGCGCGCCGCGCCGGGAGCCCGCCCTCCCAGGAGGAGGAGGGGCACGCGGGGAGGGGGGAGGTCACAGAGGAGGAGGAGGAGGAGGAGGAGGAGGAGGAGGAGGAGGAGGAGGAGTAGGAGGACGAGGACGAGGACGAGGACGAGGACGAGGACGATGGCGAGGAAAAAGAAGGAGGCATGGCGAGGTGGAGGAGGGTGGCGAAGAGCAGGCCCAAAACTATGGACGAGGGGGAGGGGAAGGAGCAGGACAAGGAGGGCAAGTGTACACCGTGACGCATCAACGATGTTGCAATACACGCTCCCTGCAAGTTTCCTCCTCGCAGGTTTTTGCAATACTTTGTAGATATAGTTACACACGTACATCTATTTCGTGCGGGTAGTGCCGCACTCGAGGGCAACAGTTTGAGAATCCTCGATCGTGCCAAAACGCAGTTCCAGGGACTTCAACGCTGCGAATCAACGTGACTGCTGCGTCTTGGCAATCCTAAGTCGCACCAGATCACCACTCCTGGGACTTTAGCACGACGAATCAATTTGACAGTTGCGTCCGGACAATCCAAGGTCACACCAGAGCTCCATTCCTGGGACTTCAATCATACGAATCTTTGAAACCGTCATTCCCCAATCTGTGTTTGCACTTAGGGGCTCACTTCTGCTCTAAGGAACTCGGCCGAGTTTTCGGTTTGGCGGCTATGCTGTCCCCGTCGCCGCACTTTGTCTGTGCCGCGTCTTCGGTCTGACGGCTATGTTGTCGCCGTCGCCGCCTCGTCGTTGCCTCACCGCGTAGATTGCACCAAACAAATCCGCGCCCGCGATGCGCTTTTAGATCGCTCAAAGCACATGTTGCACCACACATACTGCAACACATCGGTTACACAGTCACATATTCTGCACCACGTAGATTGCACAACATGTTTTGCACAACGCAGGTTGCACCACAGATATTGCACCACATAGGTTGCACAGCAGAGAGTGTTCCACATAGATGTGCCTACACATATTGCACCACCTATACTACATAAAAGAGGTTGCATCACATACATTGCACACTCGAGACCAACACTGCAACAATTACACTGGACCATACAGACTGCTTCGCACACACAGGTGCATATATGAATACACTGCACACTATAAAGTGTTAGACACACACACACTGCTTGGGGTCCAATCCGGATGCCGTAGTTGTTATGACGACCGTACGCAGCGCTAAGGCGAGCGTCACATTTTGAAAACGACCCGCCCTCCATCCTTGAATCTCTTGCAAAGTCAAGCTCCAGGATCATACACAATGAGGAAATCTCGGTCGAATCTTCCAGCCCGCACTGCGGACACGCCAGGGGTGCGGCAGGTCGTTGGAGTGCAGAGACGTAGGGGGAGGAGGAGGAGGAGGTGGAGGCGGACGCGGAGGAGGAGGAGGAGGAGGAGGAGGAGGAGGAGGAGGAGGCGAGGGAGCAGAGGGAGGAGGAGGACGAGGAGGAGGAGGAGGAGGAGGAGGAGGAGGAGGAGGAAGAGGAGAAAAGGAGGAGTAGGAGAAGGAGAAGAAGGAGGAGAAGAAGAAGGGGGAGGAGGAGGAGGGAGAAGGAGGAGGAGGAGGACGAGGAGGAGGAGGAGGACGAGGAGGAGGACGAGAAGGAGGAGGAGGAGGGAGGATGGAGGAGGATGGAGGAGGGAGGAGGGGGAGGGGGATGAAGCAGCCCCCCTCGCCGCAGGGCCCGGCCCGCTGCAGATGATGGGGCAGCGGCCCTCGGAGGGGGAGCGCGGGGAGGGGGGGGCTGCAGCGCCATGGCAGCGCGCGCCGCGCCACGTCGTCGTCGTTGTTGTCGCCGTCGTCGTCGTCATCCTCATCGTCGTCGTGGTCGTCGTCGTCGTCGTCGTCGTCGTCGTCGTGATCGTCGTCGCCGTCGTCGTCCTCCCCTCCTCCAGGGTGCGACGCTTGGCCTCAGCCTGCCCAGGCATCCTTCCGCCGCGAAATGATAGGATCACGGCGTTTTTCCTCGGGCTCCTGCCATTCGGAGGCCCTCCGCTCTCGCTCGCGCGCGTGGCTGGCGGCCCCCCCTGGAGTGCCAGGGCGCCACGCCCGCCGCGCCGAGGCTCGGAGGAAGTGGGAGGAGGGGGGGAGGCTGCCCGCTCACGCTTCCTGGGGCCAGGGGATCGCGGCATAAGAGCACGGTCGGGCCGAGGCCTAAGATCGTGGTCGGGCCGAGGGTGCCCTGCACGTCGGTCGTTGGACGTGTAGGTACTGATTGCTGCACTGGCAGATCCCAATCTGCTCCAGGCGCCTTCCCACTTCAGGGGTCGGGTGGTGTTCCCTCTTTCCTCCTCTTCAGGGGGCGGGCGGAAGCCCAATCCACTCCCAATGCGTTCCTGCTCATGTTTCTACCCACGTATTCCTACCGACAGGTCATGTTCTTCGAACTTGTTGGTTGTTTGTTTGCATCCTGGGGGAGGGTACCCTCGAATGTTCTTCAGTTTGGCCGGCGGAGGGTCTCATGCTCTTGGAGGACGTGTTTCTGTCTTGGGTCCGACCGTAGGAAATGGACTGCAGAATTGATGTACCCCAAAATCGTTTTGTTCGTCGTGTCTGCGAAAATGCGTGGCACATCTACAAACAGTCCACGCATGTTGATAGCAGGTTCGACGAAACGCCACGTCCTGGGGCTCATCAATTATGTGGTCGACCTCCAGCTGCTCCAAGAGTGAAGAGGAGACGGAGTGGCCAGCTTGAAATGCTCTCAGCACGCGCGACGGGTGCACCGGGCAGGCGCCAGGCGCTGGCATCGCTGTCCCCATGGGCGCGGGAGGCGGCCGCTGGCGGAGGGGTCGTGGGGACGGCAGCGATGGCCCGCTCTTTCCGTGGGCTGCCTGCGTACCATTTACGGGGGCTCAGATTCCGAGTGCAGCGGCCTGCGATCAGCCAAGATCAGCACAGCGAGTCAGGTGCTCAGGCCGAGGCGCCAGGGGAAGTACGAAATGGTGCCTCCTAGCGGGGCCAGCGATGGCATGAAAAGACCACCGATGGCGCTCGCGCCGTAGCCAATCGAGAGGCTCTCCCAGCTCGCCCGCGCACAGCAATTGAAATCCATCGCAGGGACGTTGTATTCTGTCAAGGTCACCCCTGCATCCTTACCTCCTCGGTCCACGCTTGGCCACGGACTCTAAGGTAAGTGAGTTGGCCTCCCGCCGCTGCGACTAATCCAGCGTTGGCGACCACGGGGGTCTTGCATCCTTTTCATGCACCCTGGAGGCGGATTGTGTCCGTGCCGCAGGACTGTTTCCTTTAGGAGCCCACGGGAGCATCCTCGCTGGCAGCTTGGATGCGTGGATCTCCAGCGACTCGTTTCTTGTCGAGTCGCAAGCCCCCCTGACGTCTCGATCCTTTTTGCCCAGGACCAGATGTTCGTCCTGCCCATTTTTTTGTCAGTCCCCGGGGCCCGACTTTGACTCTAGAGGCTGAAAGTTCGCGAAAGGAAAAAGGCAGACTCAAGTGATCGTCGATTCCCAGGAGCGCATCGGAAAATATGGGGAGCGGAGGGGAGGACGAATCTCCAGAAAGTGTGTGGAGAACTATGGGGGGTCCTGGGATTTGTATCTATTTATTGCGTCCCTGGGCGCCGTCAATCACGCCGAGGCGCCTGCTTGCGCCGGGAATCGCTGGCCATCTGGCATCCAGTCCTGCTATCCTGGCCTTCGCGGCCCGATGATCTCTTCACCGCCGTTCCTTCTGAACATGGCCACCTCCTCCTCCCCCTCCTCCTCCTCTTCCTCCTCCTCCTCCTCCTCCTCCTCCTCCTCCTCCTGGCTCAAGGCGCCACCCGATCACCTGTTCACTTCTCTTCCCTCCCTCCCTCCGGGCGCGCCGGATGGCCCTTGCGCGCTGGGGCGCTCGAGGGCATGCGCTGGCCGCGCTCGCTGGGGCGGGCGCTGCTGGCGGCGGGCTCGGCCAGGCGGCCTGGTGGGCCCTCCAGGCCGCCCAGGACCCGCGCGTTCGCGAGGCGGCAGCGGAGGCGGGCGCTGCGGCGGGCGCTGCGGGCGCGGCGGCGGCCTCTGCTGCGGCCGAGGCGGCGGCTTCGTGGATGGAGGAGCCTGGCGACGGGGAGGCCCTATGCTTCCCCCGCTGGCAGGCCTACATGTGCGTCGCCATCGCCATCGCCATCCTCGTCGTCACCAACGTCATTGTGGCCGTCTGCTGTTGCTGCGGCTGCGCGCCCCTCGGATTCCTCGGATTCTTCGGGGGCCGGGCTTGGGCAGGCCGCAGCCCGCCGTCGCTGCGTGCCAGGGCCGCCCACCTCGCGGAGATCGCCGACTACGTCGAGGCCGGGGGCCCAGCTGCGGTCGAAGAAGCGGCCAGGCGTTTCGCAGTCCCGCCGGCTGCTATTCGCTCTTGGCTGGCTCATTGGCGGGTGGCCCACCATGGGCCGCGCCAGTGAGCTGGGCAGTCGAGCGGGCGCCGCCCTTCTTGGGGGGTGGGTGCGGGACCTGACGGAGGAGGGGGTCCACCCGCACCCAGGTCCACCGGACTGGGCCCGGCTCCAGGCCATCGTTGGGGCCCAACGCTCCATCGATGCTGCCTTCGAGGCCCTGTGCGGCCCGCTGGCTGCTGGCGCGGCTGCTGAAGGGGCTGCCGGAGATGCCGCTGGCGCCTACGAGGTCGTGGGGGAAGACGACTTCGTGACGCCGGTGGGCAGCGCGTCGGCCAGCCCAAGAGGAGCCACAAGTCACAGCGGCGGTGCATCGGCCGCGCGGCCGGGACAGATGGCGGCTGTTGTCGGCGGTGTTCCTGGGGGAGTGCTGCGCCCGCGGGATGCTGCTCTGGAGGGCGCCCGCGGCCCAAGGGATGCCAGCCCATCCTCGGGAGGACCCGCTGCTGCCGCCGCGCTGCCGCCACCGCCCGCGCCCGTCGGCCCCGGAGGCGCTGAAGAGGCGGCCGGCGCCGCTGGCGACGCAGACGGGGCGGCGCTATGCCCGGAGGCCCTGAACCTGCTGGGTCCCTCCGAGTCTGCGGCGCGAGTGGCAAGGCTGAGTGAGGCCCTCCGTGAGGAGCACCAGCACCTCCAGGAGCGGATCCTGTTGCTCGAGATGATGCTCGGGGACAGGCCGTGCCCCCCGACGCCCGTGGCCGAGGACAATGGCCCAGCGGAGCGGGGGGCAGCTGGTTACGGCTGCCGCGCTTCGGGGAGTGCCAGCCCATCCTCGGGCGAGCCTGCTGCGGGTGCCTCGCTGCAGTTGCCGCTTGCGTCTGGTCTCGAGGCGGCTGCCGCTTCTGCTGCCCCAGGGGATCCCGGCCCATCCTCGCCTGCTGGAGGCGCTCGGATCGCGCCGCATGCGGTTGCGGGCCCGCTCATGTCTGGCGGGCGGCTCGCGCTGGCGGCGGGTGCAGAGGAGGAGGAGGAGGAGGAGGAGGAGGAGGAGGAGGAGGAGGAGGAGGAGGAGGCCGGCGCTGCTGCGGCCGCCCGGCCGGCTTGGGGCGCCGCTGGGAGCGCCACGGACGAGGAGGCTGAGGAGGTGCACGGCGAGACGAACTCCGAGCCTGACTTTGTTGCCCGCCCTGAGTTCGATGTGCCCCCGAGCACTCCGCCCCGGCAGCCTGCAGGCGCGGCCGCGGCCGCTCTGGGCCCGCTCCCAGTCGTCCCCCTGCCGCCTCCGCCGCTTCCGCTGCCTGCGGATGGCGCCTCCTGCGGTGGCCTCATGCGCAAGACGTCCACGAGGCGGCCCGAGGTATGCCGCTCGTGCCGTGTCATCCTGGAAGCCCGGCGAGGCCGCCAGCGGGGGCGACACGGCGACCTCAGCCGCCTCGTTGCTTCCACGGTGTATCGCTGTAGGGCATGCGGCCGTGGATTATGCTCTGGTTGTCACTCCGCTTGCGTGCGCGCAGGGCAATGGCCTGCCTGCGGCCCGCCAGGCGCCGCCGAGCTGGCAGCTGACGCACGGCTCCTGGCCGCGCGCCCCGCCCAGGGCCAGCCCGCCGCCGACCCGCCAACGCCGCGGACCCTTGGAGGCCCAGCTGCTGCTTCGCCGCCAGACGCTGCCGCCGAGGCAATCGCCGCGCTCGTGGAACGCGCCGCGCAGGACGCCGCCGCAGTGGCCGCTGCTGGCGCGGCGCCTGCTGGGGCCGCGGGCAATGCGGCCTTGCTGCATCTGTTGCGGCAGCTCCCGGACGCCTTCCCGCGGGCGCCGCGGATCTGGGTGCCGCGATCCCTCCGGCAGCAGGTCGCGAGCGTCCTCCGGGCTCTCATCGTCGACGCAACGGCCCGCGCCAGCGCTGAGGCAGGTGACGCTGCGGCCGAGGTCGCTCACCGGCTGTGCAGGGCGGCGCCACAGCTCCTGCTCCGCGCAGCGTTGGACGAGACCGAGCCTGGGAACCTGGACGAGCAGGAGCTGCGCGACTCTTCCGGTTCCAATGCGATCCTCCGCACCCGCATCCGGTCCGCGGTCGGAGGCGATTGGGCCAAGCTGGTCACGGATCTGCTCCACGACCTCGACGTTGAGCGTGCTCGTCGCGGACCTCCCTGCACCCCGCCTTCGTCGCGCGACGCTGAGGGGCGTCTCACAGCCCCAGCAGCCCAGGCAGCGACCATGAAGATCCGGCATGGCAGCGCGCGCGGGGGGCGTGACATCCTTGTCGGAGGCCCTCGGGTTCCCCCTGGGCCTGCTGCGGACGAGGGCGTCAAGGCGCTGTTCCAGACTTGCCCCCTCGAGCCGGCAGACGAGGTGGCGCTGCGGGAGGCGCTCGCTGCGGCGGCGGCCATACCCATGAAGAAGCGTCTGAAGGTCACGCTGCGCCTCGTCGGCCGCCAGGCTGCGGCCATCAAGCCTGCAGCTGGATGCGGGCCCAGCGGCTGGCGGAACAGCCACATCTTGTGTGCCTACTCCGACCCAGACGGGCCGCGCGCCCTCGCTGAATGGAGCTCTTGCTGGACACGTGGCGCCATCAGCCCATGGCTCGCGGGTCTCTGGTCTGGAGCGCTCGCCCGGCCGTTCTACAAGACGGCGCTGTGTGAGAGCATCCGCCCCATCCTGCAAGGCGAGGCCTTGCTCAAGTTCGCCATGGGGACGTGCCTGCTGGGGGCTGGCATGCAGGTCGCGGACGCGGTCGGGGAGCGCCAGTACGGTGCCGGACGTTGTGCCGGCGCGCAGCTGGAGGTCGCGGAAGTCAGGGCAGCAGCGCGGGCCTTTCCGCAGCACGCGCTCATCGGCCTCGACATCAAGAACGCTTTCGGGCAGGTGCGCTGGGCCGACGCCCTCAAAGCAGCAATGGCCAAGGCGCCCATGGTGGCCGCCCCCATGGCAATTCTCTGGTGGGACCTCCCGGTCGAGGTGTTCCTCCTGGACTCTGACGGGATGCGTTGGCATTCCTTTTTCATTCACGGCAGCCTCATCCAGGGGAACCAGGAGGGTCATCCCGCCTTCTGCATGGTCATTGCCGTGGTGTGGCACGTCGTCGTCAATGACCCGCGCTTGCAGCACAGGCGGCTGGAGATCCGCCACTGGTTGTACGTCGACGACTGGCTGCTCCAAGTGCCGCTGGCGATCGCGGCGCAGCTTCTCGCCGCTGTTGAGGCGGCTGCGGCGGCCCGCAACCTCCCGCTGCAGCTCGGGAAATGCGCGTTCCACGTGCCTGCGCTGGCCGGCACCCCGCTGGAGGCGCTCCCAGGAGACGCGCGGGCCCTCGCGGCGCGCATCCCCTACCGCCCCGACGGGTTGAACTTGCTCGGCACGGAGGCGCGCGGCGACCAGGCCATGCCGCTCTACGCCGCCGGCGTTCCAGAGCAGACGCGGCAGCGCCTGGACCGGGCGATCCGCCTTGCCGACGCCGCGCTTGAGATGATGCGGTTAGCACCCCCAGCTGGTGCCAAGCAGGCCGCCTTCGCCCTACGCCGAGGCATCGTCGCCCACGCGCTCGACTATGATGCGGGAGTCGTACCGTGCAGCGCCCTGCTGCCCCACGCCCGCGTCCTGGACCAGAGCGTCGTGGGCGTCGTCGCGGCGTCGATCGACCTGCGCCCAGAGCAGTTCACCGAGGCGGAGCTCCAGCAGATTGGTCTGCCAGTCCGGTTTGCTGGCCTGCAGGTGGACATGCCTTCGCGCATCGCCCCGCTGGCGCGGGCGGCGCGGCTCGTCGAGCATGGCCCCGCGCTCTGCGCAGAGGTCGCGTCTTGGGCCAGCGCCGGCGGCGAGGCGGCTGCGGTCGCCCACGACGTCAAGCAGTACGACGGCGTCGACGATGCTGTCGCGGACGGCATCCTGGACATGCTGCGGGAGCGCGGCATCGCCGCCCTGGCCGGGTGCGGCCGCCCAGCATCGGATCCAGCAGATCGTGCAAGTGACCCGCTCCGCCCGGAGGCCCCAGAGCGGCACCTACTCAGCAGGTGCTTGCAGCACTCGGCCGCGGCGCGCTACTCGGACTTGCTCGCGGGGGCTGCGACGCGGGACCGGACGCGCCTCCTCAGCGCGGCAGGGCCGGCAGCGGGCGCGGCGCTCGCAGCCGACCTCTCCGTCCCTGGCGTCGTTCTCGCGGACAGGGAGTGGGTCGAGGCCGTGCGCTTCCGCCTGGGCATTCCCACGCCGTGCCCGCCCGGCGCGCAGTGCCTCATCGAGAAGACGTCCACGCAGGAGCTGTGCCTCGAGCAGCTGGACGCCCACGGCGACCACGCGGCCATGTGCGAGTGCGGGCCATTCCGGACCCGCCGGCACGACGACCTGGCCGACGTCTACGCGGACATCCTCGCGGAGGCGGGCGGGTACGTCCGCCGCGAGCTCTTTGTCCCCGAGCTCTCCACCAGCCGCGGAGGCATTGCTTGACGTCTGGACTTATGGCGTCGCAGAGCTGCCGGACTGCCTCGTCGACGTCACTGTCCGGCATCCCATGTCGGTCGCCTACCAGCCGGGGGCCGCGCGGGAGCCGGGATGCGCGGCGCGCACGGCCGAGGGGGAGAAGGACGAACGCTACCCACCTGCTGGCGGCCGGGCGGTCTGGCCTGCCGCGCACGAGACTTTCGGCCGCCTCGGGGTGCGCGCGGAGGCCCTCCTGGAACACTGCGCGGCGGCACACGCGAGGCGCGCCCACCGGAGGGGCCGCCTGCCGGGGAACGCCCTGCGCCGCTGGCGGGCGCAGCTCGACGCGGCGCTCATGCGGGGCGTCGCGGCGCAGCTGCTTGCGGCCCGCTGCGGGGTACCCGGACGCCCTCGCAGGCGCGCGGCCCCGCTGAGCGCGCGGCAGCTGGAGGCGCGGAGCCTGTGACGGAGTCATGAGCGTTATGAGCGTCATAACTTTTTATTACACCACCTTGACGTGTAGCTGGCGCGCTCCTCCTCCTCCTCCTCCTCCTCCTCCTCCTCCTCCTCCTCCTCCTCCTCCTCCTCCTCCTCCTCCTCCTCCTCCTCCTCCTCCTCCTCCTCCTCCTGCTCCTGCTTCTCCTCCCCTCCTCCTTCTCCTCCTCCTCCTCCTTCTCCTCCTCCTCCTCCTCCTCCTTCTCTTCCTCCTCCTCCTCCTCCTCCTCGCCCTCATCCCCCTTCTCAGGATCTTCTTTTCAAGACGCCTGCCTCGCTCCCTCCGCACCCCTTGCTGTTCGCGGTGCCTGCTGTCAAAGGCAGCGCGTGTGCTCCGGGTCCCCAGAGGTCTGGGATGAGCAGGCGGCCGATTCCATTTTCGGAGCCCTTGCAGGCGCCTTCGCTGCACGATGCCCTTGTCAACCTGACTCGTGGAAGCATCGTAGAATTTGGCACGCGTTCCGGGGCAAGCGCCTGCCCATCGACCGCCTCGACCGCCTCGCTCTCCCAGGAGGCTCGCCGTTATCGCCTGCCAGTTCTGCGCCTTGCTGCGAGGTGATGCAACACGCCCAGACAGCCGACAACGGCGATTGACACGCCCGACGGCAACGGCGGCGGCGGCGGCGACGACGACGACGACGACGTCGACGTCGACAACGACGATGAGGTCGACGACGACGCCTGCGCACGATGACGCCGACGACGACGATGACGACGACGATTCAGACGACGAGGAGGACAGCAGCACGCCCGACGACCACCTCGAATCCGTCGGTGCCGCCCGAGTGGCCGCCGAGCTTACCCCGAGCCGCGCCCAGGGCCGATGGGCGATCGCGCCGATCGGGGCCTTCTTCTACGGGCTCCGGGTCTCCTCCCCCGGGCGTCGTGCTGCTTTCTTTTTTCTCGATCCAAGGGCCCCCAGATCAGCGGCTGGCGAGGGGGGAAGCGAGAAGGAGAAGGCCCTCCGAGATGGCTTCAAGTGGGCGTCCGATGCTCGAGGATGGCCTCCAAGATGGCTCAAGGCAGCTTCCGACATGCCTCCACGAGGCACGTCATCGCAGGGTCGACGTTGGGAGGCGAAAGGATCGGCGGCGAGCGAGGGGAGGAATTGAAAAGGAAAAGGCCCTCTCAGACGGCAGAGAAGCCCTCCAGCCTTCCGAGAGATTCTGTGCGCTTTGGGGTGAGCTTTCTTTTCCCCCCTCTCCGGCGTAACGCTCATGATTGTACCCAGGCCAACTCTCCCACCCCACCCCGGGGTAACGCTAACGATCGTGCCGTGGGAGGGGGGGGGGCCCTGCCCCCCCGCCCCCCCCTACATGCTGGGAACGGACCCCCGCAGGTATGGTGCTGTGCTCACAGGCATGACGTGGTCTGAACGGCACGCATTGGTGCTCACAAACGTGTTGCGGCGCTCACAGTCGTCGTCGTCGTCCGTCGTCGTCGTCGTCGTCCGTCGTCGTCGTCGCCGTCGTCGTCGTCCGTCGTCGTCGTCGTCGTCGTCGTCGTCGTCGTCGTCGTCGTCGTCCGTCGTCCGTCGTCCGTCGTCGTCGTCGTCTTCTTCGTCGTCGTCATTCAATGCAGCTGTCGAAGGCTCAGCTACAACAGGCTGGTTCGACCAATCTTCCGCAAGTGCAAAATGCGGCGGCTCTCTTTCTTCCTTCTGGCCGGTGTTCGGTTGCAGTGCGATGCAGTCAACGCGCCTAATGGGGACGCGCGCCTTGTCCACGATACCCTTGTGTCCTTGCCTGTGCGGCCTGTCCTTTGCCGCTTTCATTGGCCAGCTTTTGCAAACAGATCCCAACTTCGGTTTCCAAGCGTCCTGCATCCTCACCGCCCGTCCTTAATGCAAGTATCGATTGTAGACCCAGCGCCATGGAGAAAATGAAGACTGGGTGGCCCCGCGCCTTCTCCCGCAGGCGCTGTGGTGTGCGCAGGCATTGTGGATCACGCAGGCAGCGTGGTGCACACCGGCTCTGCGTTGCACTCGGCTGCTGCGGTGTACACAGGCGCTGTGGTGTATGCAAGCGCTGTGGTGCACGCAGGCACTGTGGTGTACACAGACGCTGTGCTGGGACGCGGCTGCTGTGGTGTACGCAGGCGGTGTGGTGTACGCAGGCATTGTGGTGCACGCGTGTACAATCGTCACGTGCTCCAATTTGCATAGGGATTTTTCAAAACGTGTATATAAGACATTCGCCACTTGTGGAATCCAGAGGCGCCCCAATTTCCAGAGGGATTCTGTTATAAAACAAGAGCTTTCCAGTGGAATCCAGAAGCGCTCTGCTTTCCGTAGTGCTTTCAGGGACAAAGAATATATAAGAGCGGGGGCTCTGTGGAATCCAGAGGTGCTCAATTTTCTTTCAAGGTTCCTTCAATAATCCTATTGTAAACAATGGTTGTCTGCATAATCCTATTGTATTGTAAACAACGGCTGACAGGCACTGTGGTGTGCATGGGCGACGTAGTGCTGCAATGCACGCGGCGAAGTGGTGTCCTGAGGCATTGTGATGTGTACGCAGGTGCCGTTGTGCTGCACGGAGTCATTGGGCACTGCCGTGTACACAGGCGATTAATGCGCCGGTGGCCTGGACGCACCTTGGCAGACGCACGCCGGGGCCGCCGTTACGTTTACCCTCCAGCCCTCCCCCCCTCCCCCCTGGGCAACGGCCGGGAAATTAAAAAACAGTCGCCAGGAAAAGATTCTAGAAAATTCTTCAGAAGGCCTGGGGACTTCCATCCCCACCACTTGGCCCAGTTTCGATTTCTCCTTCAGACTTGATCTCTCATTCCAGTATGCACGATGCTTCAGATTGCCGAAGACGGCCACAGGATGGCTCCAGAGGCCCCCGAACATTGCGTTTCCTGGTCTCCGAAGTGCCTCCTGCGCCTCGGGAGGACCCCCAAAAACGCCAGAGAGCCCCCTCTGGCGCCCGGGCGCTCGTCGCGGGCAAGGTTTACATGACCCCTGGAGTCAAGAGCTGCAATCCTCCAGCCAGGTTTGTTCTCGGACCCCCTTTGGATGACCACCCCACCCTTGCGATTACACCCCGGGCGCGCCGCCAGCCAGAGCTCTCCCGCCCCCCCTGCCCAGCGCCCGGATGTTCGTCGAGGGCAAGCTTTTTTTTCGTGGGGTTCCTGAGGGGGGCCCCCCGAGTGCGGAAGGAAGGACACGTCAGGACGGATGCACAATCGGAGGCGACGATAGGGGGGATAGGCACGAGCTTTTTCGCAGGGCTAGCAACAGGAGCAACATTAGGGGTTCGAAATGTTTGAGGTTTTTGATGTTTTCGGGCCTCGGCGGCTTTCCAGCCTCGAGGCGGCTTCCAGCAGCTGCGTCTCGTCGAGGGTTTTCTGGGGGTACTCGGATCGTCCCAGACGGCAGCCGGAGAGCCGAACTATGACCCGAAAACCAGGGGGGCAACGTTGGGGAGGGATGCATCGACACCCAATCGCCCACTGATCGCCGATCAGTCGGCGATGTCTCGCCGATTCCCGGTCGATGTGTTCTCTCCGCTATGGCAGTCCCCCCCATATCGTTGCTTACCCCTCACGCAAGTCATAGCGTCGGAGGGGTCCTACTCCTCCTCCTCCTCCTCCTCCTCCTCCTCCTCCTCCTCCTCCTCCTCCTCCTCCTCCTCCTCCTCCTCCTCCTCCTCCTCCTCCTCCTCCTCCTCTAGTCTTACTCTGCGCCATGTGGAGACAGCGTTAGTGTCACTGCCTCCAAAGGTACCGAACTAATATTTATCGCTGTCGAGAACGTCCGGCTCCTTCGATGACCTCGCTCGGGCCATCTGTCGCTCGAGCAGGTGCTGGTCGGGCCCATGCCGCGCCAAGAGCTCATGTTCGCTCCATTGCTCTCCTTGGACTGAGAACCCAGCTCGAGGGGCATCCTCGAGGGGGCCCTCCCCCCTCGAGGGGGGGGGGACCTAGAGCCCTGCTCCGCGAGAAGGCCGAGCTCGATCCTCGCGGGCTCTCGCATCGGGCCGATGGTCCGGCTGCTGCACTGCTCGGCCTCCTCGAGTGGGCGGGCTCCTGGCAGGACCTCGCCGGCGAAGCAAGCCCACCACGCGTAGCTTCCGCACTTCGGGACGCGGCATCCAGCCATCGCTCCGACTTCCATCTCTCCGACTCTGGCTCACGTATCTCCGACTCCGGTCGTCTTTCCGACTCCAGCGTCCTTCCGTCCGACTCCGGCCCCCTTCTCTCCCACTCCAGCTTCCTGTTCTGCAACTCCGGCTCCCATATCTCCTGGCACGGTTTCCGCCGACTCCGGCTCCAAATCCTGCCGCCAACACGTCTCCTAAGGGCTCTGGCCCCCCCGCGCTGCCCTCTGAGGGCCCCGCCGGACCGACATCGCGCGCTCGCCTCGCCTCGCTCGGGATCTTGCGAACAATCAGAGGAAGCATATATTTGGGCCGCATCACACGCACAACACCCATTCCGTATTTCTTAGTCGCGCTGCGAAGACGGATCCTGCGCAACGTGGCATTGCGTTCTGGAGCCGCAATAGCGTCTATGAGCTGATGTTTCGTCGGGCGGGCTTCCAGGATTCAATCTGACAGCCAAATGCTTTGGAGACGCCCATCAACGACTGAATCTTCAGGTAGTCATCACCTGCAGGATGAAGGACCACACAGAACTTCGCGTACTCATCAGCCTTACCACTATCCCTTTGAAATGTTTATGTGATTCTGCCCCCGCGCACGTCATTCATATTGCTGTGCGCTCGAACCTCGGCGACCTGCAATTCATCCTCAAAACCGTGACAAATCTGCTGCCATATGTGCGCACGATCACTCATGCCACTCACAGACCACGCATGATCACGCATGTGTGACAGTGTGCGCGAACAACATGGATGCAATACCATATCATGGAATCAGCACTGGCAAGTCAACAGGACTACAGAGTCCTCGGCATCTCTGGGCCGTTAATACGGGCCAACATTGGTTGGCACCACTCCGTACGCTGCAGCGACGAAGCGGCCATCCTCATCCACCAGGACTAAAGCCCATCTAGCACGCCTGAACCATTCGCTATGGGGGTGCGTGGCCTAGTCGCCAGAAACACTCAAACTGCAAGCCCGATGCTGGTAGGTTAATGGCTGTTTCTTCGCTAAGCAAGGGCCTCAGGATCATCTCCCACGGAAGCGTGAACAAGCCAGCGGAGATCTTCTTCTCCTCTGGATGCCACCGTCTAATGCGGCGAGCCCGCTTCAAGCAAGATGTCCAAGCAAATGTCCTGTCTCTCCAGCGCCGAAGCGTCACAGCAGAACTGTTTGTGGAACAACTTGTCCCGATCTCGCTCAAACAGCCTATATACATCGTCATCTGCAGATTTGTGTTCAACCGTCCTGTCCACCGTCAAAATTGTGAGCGACAGGAAAACACAAACAATTCATGTGTTGCTCGTGCCAGCCTGACTCTGATCCACCTTCCTACGGCTGTCGAATTCCGTCCCGCATAATCGGTCGACATCACGGGGATGGGATCTGCGCAACGTCAACGCACATCCGAAAGGTCGCGAGCTGCCTCTCCTGCAAGCTTGCTCACCAGCACTGGGGAGAGGCTGAACAAGTCCAGCACATAGGTGGGAGTCTGAATTAACCGAGCCGGGACGGGCTGCTATCCAGTCTCGGTGATGTGGCAGCGTACCATTCTCCTGTAGCTTTGCTCATATCCAGCTGGGCGTGCTTCCGCACGCAATCGAGCACTTCAATCCTGACAAATGTTGTCCCAGGTGGCCCTCGCCCATGGGAGCACCCCCTGGGCGTGGTAGAAGACGTATGGGTCCGTTTCGCAGGCCTGCCTCGAGGTCTTCCGCTCGAGTCTGAATGGGGCCCCCTTCCCTCTCCGAGCAGCAGTCCGCGAGCCACCCGCTCGTGGTATGCACGCACGGTGTGCAGAAGAATTTGTTTGTTGAGGGCATGCCTTCAATCATCGCATGGGCGGCCCACCACCAAACCACCCCAAACCCAGCCCGAAGGCTCCGATGTGCCCTCCATTTCCACTGGGGGGGGGGGGCGGGGAACATTGACAGAACAACGCATGAAGCCGTACCCCCCCCCCCCCAACCCGAAAGTCGGGTCTTCGGGTTGGGTTGGGTTGGGGTGGTCTGGTAGGTAGTCAGTTTCGGCCCTGCACGCTCGCACCAATTGTCCCCGACCCCCCAGCAGCACCCCGTCGTGTGCCTCTCCTCCCACTCCCTGGCCGGTGGCTGGCGCACGCAGGGGGCCACATGCGAACCCTACCCCTACCCCCCCCACGATGTCTGAGGGTCAGGGTGGAGTTCACTTCGTTCGGGAGCTCCCGAGCGAAGTGAACCCCACCCTCCCCCTCAGAAATCGTGGGGGGGTAGGGGTAGGGTTCGCATGTGGCCCCCTAGCACGCGCGCCCACACACGGAAGATCTGCGCAAGCGAGGCGATCGGCGCAAGGCTTCTCACGTCGGGCCTGGCCAGAAAGAACGTGATGATGTCGGGAATGGTGGGTGGCTTTGTTGGATCTGGCTCCCGCGCAATCGTGATATTTTTGAGCCTCTCGGGATAAGCATCTGGCAATCACAGAAAACGTCTGGCCGCTCACTCCCAACCCCATACGTCATGCCGACCACGTTTCAAGTTCTCCTTAAGCTCTTTGAGCCAAGATCTCGGCAACATCGGTGCCCAACTTAATAGGCACGCCTGGTCAGCACTATTACCAGACCCCAGCTCCGCCCAGCTGTTCCCCAACTTCTTACGCACTTGGACTACTGCAGCGTAGCCTTGGAGTGTCCATCCGTCTGGCCCGGGTGGGCCCACAATTACTTGAGGTCCCTTGCAGAAGGTGTGAACCTCCTTGCCTCCTCCATCTCGCCGCCTCCTTCGCCCACTCCTTCCAAGCCTTCCACTGTCTCTTGGAATCCTCACGGAGCAACTTCGAGTAGACTTCTTGAGCAGGCCCTAGGGCTCGGCTTGCCTCCTCCTTGCCTCGTTCCATTAAGTTGTTGTCTGAGGCAGCGATGCTGGGAGCAAGACGGCTAAGGCGAAGTTGCTGCACTTCCTTCTCCTCCTCATCCCCATCCTCTTCTCCTCATCCTACCCCTTGGTTGCAAGAGCAATCTTGCAAATGTGGACGGGCAGGAGGACTCGTTTCTTGGCGAAGCGCAATCCTATCCTCCTCCTACCCCCTCCTCCATTTCTTTCCTCTTCTCCCTCCCTCATCCTCCCTCCCCCTCCATAACCTGCTCTTTCCTCCTCCTCCTCCTCCCTGCTTTCTCCTCCCTGCACTGTGCCCCGACCTCATCCCTACCTCTTCTCTCCTCCCTCCTCCCTCCCTTCTCCTTCGCTCCATCTGTGCCCTCTCCTTCCCTCCTCCCCCTCCCCCTTCCCTTCTTCCTTCTCCATGCCCCCTCCCTCCTCCTCCTTCCAGCCTCGTCCCTCATCCCTGCTCACTACCTCCACATGCATATGGTTCTTCTATGGCTTTCGATGCGCGGGCTACGACACCTCTCGGCTCGACCACTTTTCCCAGGGCCAGCTTTTCATCTCGAGTCGCTCTTTGACGGCCCCGAGGCCCATCACAGGCGCCCAGAGGCCAACAAAGTCGCTGCAGAGCAGACGAGTCGATGTCTCCTCGGCGCCACCGGCGGCCCGAAACCGCTCTCCAGAGGCCCTCGAGGCGCCAGGCTCTGCCCTGGACGCGCTGTAGGCGCCCGAGCGTTGCCACCTCCACAGCACCGACGTGCGCCGACGTCGGCACGTTCCGAAGAAGGCATCCGCTCGCGAAAAAATCACCCTTGCCTCCTCCTCCATCCTTCTCCTCCGCCTCCTCCTCCTCCTCCTCCTCCTCCTCCTCCTCCTCCTCCTCCTCCTCCTCCTCCTCCTCCTCCTCCTCCTCCTCCTCCTCCTCACTCCTCTCTCCTCCTTCCTCCCTCCTCCTCCTCCTCCTCCTCCTCCTCCTCCTCCTCCTCCTCCTCCTCCTCCTCCTCCTCCTCCTCCTCCTCCTCCTCCTCCTCCTCCTCCTCCTCCTCCTCCTCCGCCTCCACCTCCTCCTCCTCCTCCTCCTCCTCCTCCTCCTCCTCCTCTTCCTCCTCCTCCTCCCTCTCCAGTCGTTGACATGTTCGCAGCGTGGAGCCTGGCTTTCCATCCCGAGAGTCATTTTGTTGACGGTCCTGCCCGCAGGGGGTCCCGTATAGGAGGAACATGGCCGCAGGCCCCCCGTCGGGATTTTTGTCGCGGAGGTCTGGTCACCCCTGCCCCTCCCACTCCCGCCCCTCCCTCCACCTCCGCGGAGCGCCCTGGAGCGCGACCCCCCTGCAGCCGGTGCGGCTCCCCCCCACCTCCCCTTGCTTGGCTCCTGCGGGGCGCCGTGCCTCCGGCCGCCGCAGTGCGGCGAGCGAGGGGGAGGGGGAGGGGGAGAAGGAAGGGGGGGGCGGGAGGGGGAGGGGGAGGGGGAGGGGGAGGGGGGAAGTGAGAAGGAGATTTTTCTTTTGAAGGTTTAGGAGTTTTCCGGCCTTCTGAGAAGTGCTTTTCAGGTTTCCCCGAAGGCACAGAAGACTTCTCAGAAGGCGCGAGGGCTTCTGGTAAGTCCCGACGCCTTCTGAGGAAGCCCTCTCCTTCACACTTCCCCCCCTCGCTCGCCACCGAGATGGGGTCGGAGGAACGCGCCGCATTGCCGATGCGGCTCGATGTGGAGCCCGATTGTCTCCGCACCGACCGATCCTCCGACTCCATCTACTCGGGTCCCACCTAGGAAGCATCTGAGTGTTTCCGCGGTGGATGGAGCGCTCTGCTGTTGGAGGTCGCGGGGAAAGCCCCCACGAGGGGCAGCGGTCTTGGCAGTGGTCGCTCATCGGCTGTAATTCGGCGCCGCCATCGGTCCCGCTGGGGAAAGAAAACAAGAGAAAAAACCTAGGAGGCATCTGAGTCTTTGACTCGACAGGCGGAGAGAGGGCGCTGAGTCTCACAGGAGCCGGGTCGCCTCCCCCCCGCCCTTCCGTGGCGCGCGCGGCGGCCCGCGCGGCGAAGGCGTCCCGCTGCAGCCGCTGCAGCCGGCAGGGGCCGCCCAGCCGAAAGCCGGGCGACCGCCGGGGGAGGGGGGGTCGGAGTTTGATAGGCCTCCTGCCCTGACACGTCGATTGAGGAATTGGCCGTTTTCGGTTCGCGAGAGGGCGTCGCGGCCGTCATTCTTGCGGGTCCAGGTCCGTCGGTTTCGGTCCCAGGCCGTTTTCATGAATGGGGAGGTTTGCTAAAGGGAGGTTTGTCCACCGCCAAGGGGCGGGGGGGGGGGGGGCGAGTCGAATAAGAAAATCGGGCTAGACGAAAGGGAGGGATAGGGAAAGGGGGGTTACGAAATCTGCTGTGTGCAGCTGGCTTCAGCCCCACCGCTAGGGACCCATCCTCGATGCATGGCCGCCTCCGGCGCCGGGAGGCGCCGGTGAAATCAGCCACGTGAGCTGATTCTCGAACCCCCCCTTCCGTTCCCCCCGATATCGGTGCCCTCCTCTTCCTCCTCCTTCTCCTCCTCCTCCTCTTCCCCCTCCTCCATCTCCTCCTCCTCCTCCTCCTCCTCCTCCTCTTCCCCCTCCTCCATCTCCTCCTCCTCCTCCTCCTCCTCCTCCTCCTCCTCCTCCTCCTCCTCCTCCTCCTCCTCCTCCTCCTCCTACTCGCCCTCCTCCTCCTCCTCCTCCTCCTCCTCGTCCTCATCCCTGACTGGTCAGACGATGCGATGCGCGCCCCCCTTTCGCCCGGCCCGAGAAAACATGGCGTAGGCATGAAGTTCTGGGCCTCCGCGCAGAGTTCTTGGATCGGCGCTGGCCCCCTCGGGCGGCGTCTCTGCCTCGGGCGCCGCCCGTGCCGCGCCGCCGCGCGGCTCAGGGAGGGGGGGTCGATCGCTGATATCCAAGGAGTCCGCGCGGACTCTCGAAGGTTATGCTTGTGTAGCTTCTTTTTTTTTTTTTGAGAGAGAGAGAGAGAGAGAGGGACAGAGACAGAGACAGAGGCAGAGAAAGAGAGAGAGAGAGAGAGAAAGAGATAATTACATACTCATACATCTATATATATATATATATATGAGAGAGAGAGAGAGAGAGAGAGCGATAGAGAGAGAAGGAGCGGCCTGTGGGGAGGCTAAGGGTCGCCTGCCCTGGCGGTGTGCCGGGCGGTGCGCCGCAGGGTATTTGGAGCGATCCAGGCCCTGGTTGGGGGCGGCAAAGAGGGTGGTGATGAATAGGGGGGGTCGGACATCATGGCGTGGGCCATGATAGTTTCTCAGATTGCATGGCGCCTCTTCTTACTTCATGCGTTCCTGGCCCCCCTCCGCTGGGCCGCGCACGTGCCGCCGGCCATGCTTTGCGCCCCCCCCTCTTGGACGCCCCCCTCCTTGGGCCGCCCCCGACCGGGTGCTCCCGCTCCTGCCCGGCGGTGGGCCTAAACCCGAAACCCTAAACTCTAAACCCTAAACCCTAAACCCTAATTCCTAACCCGAAAACCCTAAAACCCTGAACCTCTAAAACCCCTTAACCCCTTAACCCCTAAATCCCTAAACCCCTAAACCCTAAAACACTAAAACCCTAGAACCCTAAAACCCCCCGGCTCCCCCTCCGCTTCTGCCGGGCGCTGCCGCGGCGCGCCTCGGCGGCCTGCAGGCCCCCGGGTGCGCTCCGGCGGCTGCGCCCCGCGGATGGCGCTCCGGGGGCGCCCGGGTCTCGCGGAGGGGAGTTCTAGGAAGCAGTGGCGAAGCGTCCTGGCGTGCCTATGCTAAGAGCCTACCAAAGACTGTTCTAAGAACCTTTCGTGGTCTGTTCGACATGTTCTTAGGACATGTCTGGCCGAGACCGTCTTGTTTTCACACATCGGACCTAATTAGGTTCTAAAAGCACTGTTTGGTTCATAGAACATGTTTGGGTTATAAGGACATGTCGTGGTAGGCCTATAGGAATGCCGGGGCGGCCGTTCCCTGCACAATATCCGGGGACCTCGGCAGGCGGTGGACATGGACATACTCGGGCCCCAGGGGGCCAGAACATGTCCACATCCACCGCCCGCTGGGGCACCGTAGGACTTGGGCGCCCGAACTATCCGGGGTGACTCGGGTCCGGGGTGATTCGGGTCTGGATTCCCGAAAAACCAACCCGGGTTAGCCCTGACCCGAGATACCCCTGATGATTTGGGGCTCTGGACGCCCGAATTATCCGGGGTAAGTCGGGTCCGGCGCAAGTCGGGTTCGGAATCCCGAAAAACGAGCCCGAGTTAGCCCTGGCCCGAGTTGCCCCTGATGATTCGGGGCTCTGAAGGACGTCGGTTCCCAGGCGGCGGATCCGGATAGAAGTCCCCGCCTCGCAGCCCGAGCCTCCGGGGAAGGGAACCAGCGGACCCGACGCTCGGCGAGCCCTACCAGCGGCCCCTATAGGCGCTTCCGGGGCACGGCTCTGCCCTGTTCGATCCCTCCTCCTTTTGGGTGCGCTTCCTGCACGGCTCCGCGCGTCGGGGTGGGCATGCAGAGAGTGGATGCTTCTGCTCTCTCTGGAGTGAAAGTCGGGCATGCCCCTCTGGAGGAGGAAAAGATAGCACAACAAATACCAGGGGACGATTTTTTCTTTTTTTGTATGTAATAAAGTTTTTTGTTGTAGCAAAAAAGTTGTTCGCCCTCTACGGACATGCCCGGCCGAACTCTGGACTTGCCCCGATGGGGCCGCAGGGCGCGCCCCCGAGCCACGCAACCGGAAGCCAGGCTCGAGCAGGCATGGGAGCCTTTTTCGCTCCGTGGCCGCCTCCGTACGGGGGGAGGCTGCGCGTCGCCCCGGGCACCGGCGCCGCCGCGGGAGAATCAGCGTTTTTCAGCGGGTGAAGTTGTAGACGTTGGGTTTTGGAGTGGCTGAGGTTGCGTTTTAGAGTGGTTGAAGCTGTACAAGATGATCGGTGTTCGCTTTTCCTGCGCGCTTTTGTGTCCATTTGTTTGTGCGATATGCCTGCCCCCCTTCCGCGTTTTTTTTTTATGTGTTTTTGTTTAGGTGCCCCCCCTCTCCTTCCAGCGCTTTGCGCTGCTCCTCCCCCCATCCATCTCTTGCGCTGTTCCTCCCTCCTTCAGCGCTTGCGCTGTTCCTCCTCCCTCCAGCGCTTTGCGCTGCTGCTCCCCCCATCCAGCGCTTGCGCTGTTCCTCCCTCCTCCAGCGTTTTCGCTGTTCCTCCTCCATCCAGCGCTTGCGCTCTCCTGCCAAACTCAGCGTTTCGCGCTGTTCCCGTCCGCGGCCGTTGTCTGTCTCGAATTCGCGGCGCCGCGACGGGGGTCGCGGCGGCATGGCGCCGAAGAGGCGGTACCGTTTTCGATCGAGGCCCCATCCTCGTCCTCATCCTCCTCCCCCTCCTCCTCCTGCTCCTCCTCCCCCTCCTCCTCCCCCTTCCCCTCCCCCTCCTGAGGGTTCGTCGGGAGCGAGATGCGGTGCAGCAGCTCCTCCATGGCGGACACGTGACGCAGTACGGGTTTGCGAAGATGTTGAAGGCGTCTCGCGAGCTCGAGGCGGATCTACCACCCGAGACCAGCGAGAAGGAAATCAATTGGACAAACCATGAACGGTTTGCGAGCTCGAGGCGGGTCTACCACCCGAGACCAGCGAGAAGGAGATCAATTGGACAAACCATGAACGGTTTCAATTTGTCCGCCCTGATCTGGCCGTGCTGCTGGTGAGCGGCGGAAGCTGGAACTGGCCCCTTGCGGGGCCCAGCGGGCTCCTCGCCCTGATGGCGTCGTCACCGCTGCAGGAGCTGTTCGCGGCCGCGTTGTCGCGACGCGGTGCTCCGAGCCAGGAGCGCCCATGGACCCTGGCAACCGGGCACGGTGAGTTCAGCCCTGGCGGCATGTACAACGTCGGCGACGGCAGGAAGAACGTGAACTCATCGCTCATGTTCCGGGAGCTGGGAGAGCACATCGTTCGCAGTGGCAACGCGTGGTTCAGACCTGTGGTCGTTCGCCACGGCCGGTTCAAGCAGATCCAGGGCGGCTGGGGCGCCATGCTTGTCAATTCCCTGAAGCCGCACCTGCTGGGACAGTCTGGCCTTGCGACGGCAGGCCCCCTATTGCTGTCGGCGGCGCGGACGCGCTCATCTTCGCAAGCCTCGAGTTCACGATCGCCGATGTCGATGGCCACCGCATGTCGATGAACAGCAACGGCGCCAGCGGCTTCAGGCCGTGCTTGCGACGCTACAGCGCGCTCCAGAAAGAAAAACTCAGGCACGGCTGAGTTGGACCCAGCGAGTTTCGTTGAAGTTCCCTGTGCGGATCCGACGTGGTTCCGATTGCGCACCAGGGCAGACGTGGCCACTGCTGCTGATCTTACCAGCGCGCGGCGCACGCTCGGCGGACTGCCGCGGCAATGACAAGGGCCCGCTTCGATTATCTGCAAATGACGTGCGGGCTCAAGTTCGCGCCCCGCGGCATTCTGCTGGACCTTGAACTGCGCCGTCATGTGGACGTAGCTGACAGCGCTGTCGTCGATTGGGTTCACGCGGCCTTGCAAGATTACGCATTCACCCAAGAAGTACTCTTGCTGGTGCAGGCGCGCGGGGAGGCGCTGGCGATCGCATTCGGCGATGCCCGAAAGCACGTAGAGGGCGGGTGGAAGTTCCCTTTGCGGGGGAGGGCGAAGCCGAAAGAGTTGTTCACGATATTCGACGAGCGCCGTGCCCCGAAGGAGGACAAGGTCAGGGCCTCTGCGTCAGAGCTCCTTGGCATGCATGCGCTTATCAGGCATTTCGCGAAGCTGCGCCTTCTCGGCGCGGCGGTCGAGCGCTTTCAAAGACAGGCAACCTCGTTCCAAGCTGCGCGCGCGACGCTCGGCTTGATTTCCGCGGCGAAGCAGGGGCGCGTGGGCTTGCGCGAAGGGGCGGCGCATTGGCGGCGAGCCCGCGCCGAGCGCCTTCGACTGCGCGCCGAGGCGCGCGGGGCACCGAGCGTCTGTCTGCGTGGTAACGTGCGGCGCTGACGGCGCTGACGTCGTTGCGCTTCGAGTGGTGCAAAGAAAGAAACGAACAGAAGCGCGCCGCCCCTCTCCTCTGCCCCCCCCCCCCTTGCCAGGCTGCTATGCTCTAATGTGCAACGTGTGTATAGCGGCCCCGTGCGCTCTCCTCCTGGCGCCGCTTGCTCTCCTACTAGCGCCGTGCGCTCTGCGCTCTCTGCCCCCCGTCGCCCCCGCGCCCCGCCCCCCCCCCCCCCGCCCCTCGTTCAGCCCGCCCGCCGCCCTTCGTCGCGCATGCGCTGCCATCCAGCCCACCCGCCGCCAATCTATTTCGCCGTGGTCCCCGCCCTTTTCCAAGCGCAAGCGCTGTTGCCCCTCCCCCCCCTCTCTCCCTCGTTCAGCCTGCCCGCCGCCCTTCGTGGCGCATGCGCTGCCGCGGCCATTTTGTAGTCTCTGGTTCTTCGCGCGATTGCCCCTGCGCCGCGCGCGAGACGCCTCGCCGCCCATCGAGGCGCTGACTCGGGCGACATGGCGCCCGACGCTGGCTCGGAAGTTACGGGGCCCGCCTCGGCCGAACCCCATAAAGACAGGATGAAGAATGACAAGGAGTCGCTAGACCCCGACTCTGCAGACATCACGGTGTCTGATTCTGACACCGCGGCCTGATTCTTCGGAAGAAGAAGAAGTTAAGGATGAGACGAGCGAGAACAAGAATATCGCGGAGAAAGGGGCCAGCGCTGCCAACGCCGCCAGCGCCGCCAAAGTCTGGGCGTTCGCGCTCGCCTCGCGGGCCCCCTCGCCCAGGGGTGATCTCGACTCGCCTCCCTCGCGATATGCAGCGCAGCGTGCGAACGCGCTGGCGCGGGAGCAGCCGGGGGGGGGGGCAGGATTTCAAGCGCCAGGATAGGCATGGAAGGCTTCGCAACCAGCCCACCCCGCCCTCCCCCAGGATGGGGGGGGGGGGGGGGGCTGCAGCATGCGTGGCATGCTGCGACAGGCTGCGCGGCTTCGCCCGCGGGAGGTGACCGGGGTTTTGATGGAGCAGATCGAAGACCCGAAATCGGAGAACCTTGCGCTGGGGGATCGGGAGCAGCTCTGGAAAACACCGGTCCGACTCCATGGAGCGCCAGTGTGGTTAGCATAATGGCGAGTTGCCGAAGCTCGCCAACATGCCAGCGAACTGGGGCTACCGCGGCGAAGACGAGGTCTCTGACACTCACTGAGGGCCGGGGCTCGCAGCGAGAGCGCAGTAGGGGGCGAAGGGCCCGCAGCGCGCCCCGCAGCGCGCTTGTGAAAGAGACTCCATCGGCGCACGCGCATGCGGGACAATGAACAGCGCCGAAACAGCGCAGAGCGCTGGGAGGGGGGCGGGGATCGAAGGGGCGCTTCGCGCTGCGATTGGAACATGGGGCGCAACTATGTCTGTGCATGTGAATATGTCTATATGTGTATATCTATATATATGTATCTGTACACGCGTGTATATTTACGTGGATGGTATCATTCTGGGTTGTAAGATATACGAATGTAATGTATGTACATTTGCGTGGTTCACGCGCGTTTATATATAGTGCATGCGCTTGATTGTTCATCATGCAGAAATAGCGCATGCGCTTGGACGTTTCCTTGTTTCTCTCTGCGCGCTTGGACGCCCTTCAGCTGGCCAGCGATCGAGGCCAGCGATCGTGCTGCGCGAGTCGCGCCCCGATCGCAGCTCGCGCACAATCGCGCCGCGGCGGCCCGCGCAGCTCAGGACGCCCTGGCCGTCGAGGCTGAGGGGCGGGCTGGCCAACGCTCGCGCGCCCTTCGGCGGTCCGCGCCTTCGCCGCCGCACAGACGAATCGGTCGCATTGAACGCCGCTATAGCTACTCCTCAGCACGCTTGTACTCCATGTTGAGCAGGCCTATCAGCTTCTTGGCGTCGTTGCCGAGGTTAGCTGCCTCCCCGGGTGGAGTGCCAACTCCAGGCCCCCCCTCATCCTCTCTTCAAATTAGCGCGTGGCGCTAGGATGGGGGAGGGGGGGGGGCCTTGCACTTGCGCCCGGGTCCTTCTAATCCGGCGCGCCGCCCTTCAGTTTGGTCTTGGCCCGCGAAGCCCGGGCCCGCGGCCCCTCCGAAAACGGGCCGCGGGCCCCGCCGACTACGGGCAACGCGGCAGCGCGTGCGCGCTCGCGCCAAAACGGCTCGGCAGCGCGTGCGGTGCTGGAGGACAGCGCCATGCGCTATAGTGGACAGCGCCATGCGCTTATGCGCGGGGACCTATGCGGGGGTTGAGTACGAGAGGACAGCGCTAGGCGCTCATGCGCGGGGACAGCGCAAGCTTGAGCGCTAAGCGCGTGAGAAACATAATTCAAACTGGAGCGCAACGCGTTTGGTTGCGCGAAGCGCGTGGTTTAATTCAATATGGAATAATATGGAGCGCACATCGCTAGGTTGAAATGAACACATGAAAGCGCGAAGCGCATGATTTAATTCAAACTGGAGCGCAAGGCACTTGGTTGGAAGGGGCGCGAAGCGCATGGTTGAATTCAAAATGGAGCGCAACGCGCTCGTTTGAAGTGAACAACAACGGGAGCGCGAAGCGCATAATTAACTCACTATGGAGCGCAAAGCGCTTTTTTTTTTGGGGGGGGGAGTGAAACCATTGCACGGTTTAAGTTAGCGAAGTCTGCATTTAGAGTTGTTGAAATTAGGTTTTAGAATTGTCGAAGACAGCTTGCTAAAACCAGATTAAAAATTGCAAGCTATCTTCCACAACTTCAACTTACTTAAGCACCGCAAGAGCAGCATCACTTCCATAAGTGAGATCTGACGATATCAGTGGGCCATGGCAGGTCCGGGTGGGACCCGGCCCCCTGGCGTGAGTGGAGGACCGCGACGGAAACGAGGACAAACAAGCGGCACAAACATGAGCTTTGCTGGCGCCGCCTCGGGAAGTTTTGGCCGGAGGCGCACATTCCCCGTGGGGCCTGGCAGGTCCGGGTGGGACCCGGCCCCCTGGCGTGAGTGGAGGACCGCGACGGAAACGAGGACAAACAAGCGGCACAAACATGAGCTTTGCTGGCGCCGCCTCGGGAAGTTTTGGCCGGAGGCGCACATTCCCCGTGGGGCCTGGCAGGTCCGGGTGGGACCCGGCCCCCTGGCGTGAGTGGAGGACCGCGACGGAAACGAAGAAAAACAAACATCACAAACATGAATTTGTGGCGTTTCACGCGGATTTCTGGGATCGGCGCCTGGGCCAGCCCCCGCGGGGAACCCAGGCGCAGATCCAGCAAATCCGCGCGGAACGCCAACAGCTTATGCTGCTCAGGCTTGTGCCGTCTTGTCTTCGTGTATGGAAGGCGTCGGGCAATAGCTGGGCTCCTGGAGCGGGGCGCCCAGGAGGTCTTTCGCGGACGGTCTACGCCGGACCCAAGCCCCGCCAACCATCACCATCTGGGACGACGGCATGGCGTTTTTTGGGGAACTTGGGGCTTATACGTTGCAGCTTCAACATGAATGACGAAGGAACACGGGGTCGTCTTCACTGACATTGGCGCGTAGGCTGCCCGCGTAAGGTCGCGCGTAAGTGCCCTCGTCTCCATTTTGGCGTACCTAGGTCTTCATCTTTCTCCTCCTGCAGAGGAAGCCCGCAATGTCGGCAGTCGATATATTTGCCTTCAGCCTTGGGAGTGAAACATTGTAACGCCTGCCGACACGATCCTGGATCGCTTCCCGACCCCACTTGCCATTCACGCAGCGACCCATGGCCAGAGGAGTCGGGGAAGGGACGATCGAGGCGGGCAGGGAGGTAGGCGGAGGAAGACGGTGCGGACGCAGAGCGGTGGACTCGGCACTGGCGACCTGGGCGACGCCAAAAAACGGAGTCGCCAACGCCGACATTGGCGCGCAAGCTGCCCGCGTAAGGTCGCGCGTAAGCGCTCTCGCTTTCAATGCAGCGTGACGCGCTGGCGGCCCGCGTAATCCACCGCGGAAGGTCACTGTCATCTCGCGCAAGACCCGTTTTTCGAGTAAGGGATTGTCCGCAGAATTGATGTGCCCCCGCATCGGTTTCCAGTCGAACCCACGGGAAATGCGCCGAATGCTGCGCAGATCGATGGAGCAATTATATGTATTTGTTCCGTGGATTCGGCGGAACACATCATTCGAGCATTTTCTTCGGGTGGAGGGCAAAGGTGGAAATCTGAAATGCCGTTTCGATGAGTTTTCGAGGCCTGCATCTGCAAAAGGTGAATCACAGGACGGATTTATTTTCGAGGTGCCAAAGACCGCATGGATATTCCACCCTGAGCCTTCCACCCTTAGAAGATGCTCAGATCATTCTTGGGGCAGATCCATTTTGTAGGCGAACTCCGACTCGCGGCTTTGGTCGTCGCTCGTCCGTGCAGCTGCTGGCCGTCGCAGTGGGGCGCCACCTGCTCGGCACGTGCGGGCGGTTATGTTGTTTTCTCCGGCGGCGCCCGCGGGGGGAGAGGCACGCCGCGGCCGCCGCAGGCGCCACGCCCCGCCCCGCCCGCCCCCCGCCCCAGCCTTCCTCGCTCCTCCTCCTCCTCGCTCCTCGCCGCTCCTCCTCCTTGCCCCTCCTCCCCCTCGCTCCTCCTCCTCCTCTTCCTCCGCGCTCCTCCTCCTCCTCCTCCTCCTCCTCCCTTTCTCCTCCTTCTCCTCCTCCTCCTCCTCCTCCTCCACTTCCTCCTCGCTCCTCGCTCCTCGCCGCTCCTCCTCCTTCTCCCTCCTCCTCCGCTTCTTCCTCCTCCTCGCTCCTCTTCCTTCTCCGCCTCCTCCTCCCCCTCCGCATCTTCCGCATCCTCCTTCTCCTCCTCCTCGCTCCTCGCCGCTCCTCCTCCCTCGCTTCTCCTCCTCCTCCTCTCCTCCTCCTCCCCTCCTCCTCCTCCTCCTCCTTGCTCCTCGCTCCTCGCTACTCGCCGCTTCTCCTCCTCCTCCGCCTCCTTTTCCTCCTCCTCCTCCTCCTCGCTCCTCGTTCCTCGCTCCTCCTCCTTCTCCTCATCCTTCTCGGTTGTCCTCTTCCTCGCTCCTGGGCAAGACAGAGAGCCACGGGTTCCGCAACTCCCTACAACAAAGGAGCAAGTCTGAGGATACGCGAAACGCCCGACGAGAAGTGCCTGTATTCGCCACGATCGAGCCTGCTCCAGATCTTCTTGGCTCATGTGGGCAGGTTTCCCGCACACGGAGAAGAGAACAGGGCAAGTCGAGCAGACGAAAGCACACCACATCGGGAGCAACCAACGCAATTGACCCCTCCTGGAGTCTGAAGATGACAGGAGCATGGGGGGCTTTGCCCTGGGCCCGAAAGTTCCTGGAGACCGCAATTGCCTTGGAGACCAAGTCTGTGGGCACGGGGTCCTTCACCAAAAGAAGCTGGGGCTCGGGCGGCTTAACCCTCAGAAGGGAGGGAGGGCGGGAGGAATCAGGAAGCACGTCCTTTACACGCGCCACCCACCGCACCCAGGACTTCCACACCCTTGCGCGGGCCTGCAGCGCAGAGTGGCGAGGAGGCGGTGGGAGTCGGGAAGCCTGTGCTGCCCACTTGGCGTGGGCGTCGGCGATGTCGTTGCCGACTTTGACTCTGATGGCCACTCGGCCAGCATCAACATGGGCGTGGGTCGAATTGGCAGGCACTTTGACAAACGAAGCCGACGGCGACGACACCCCGACAAACCCCCACTCATCAAGCCTGTCCCAGACCTGCCGTCATAAAAAGGAGCGCAGGCTGAACAGTCGAGTACATTCAAGCGTTCCGCGTTCAGTGACACCGTCGAAAACATACTTCGGGTCTGTGTGCGCAACAATGGGCGGGCATGCGTGCCTGAGACAACGCAGCAATTCCTGCAGCTCAGCTTCATTGATGAACGGGAACGCTGAAACAATTGGGCCGCACAAGACAGTGGCCTTATCACAACACATGCTGTGTCCATCAAACCGGACACAGCCGTTCTGGCCCAGCGATTCGGGCTTGCAACAGCGTTCTTCAGAACGGCAGTCGTTGTTGCGGGTAGTTTTAGCTCTCGACTTTTGTGACCTCTTGTTGGAGCAGACTACGGGCCCCACGGGGCTCTCCTCATGGCCAATGGCGGAGTTGAGGTTCTTCCAGGATCACGGACGCCGACGTGGGCCTGTCCATGTGGCAAGAACGCGAACTGGGCATCGCGCCTGGTTTGCAAATGTGGCAAAGCAGCTCCTCCTGAACTGCGGCGTGCAGCGGAACAGAACGCCAAAGGCCTCCAACATAGTCAGCCTCGTGGCGCTGGTGGTGGTGGTGGTGGTGGTGGCAATCGTCGTGATGACAAACTTGCACAACGCCTGGACGAGGTGCAGCGTAAGTACAACAAGTTGGTATCTGGACAAGCACAGCAGCAGCGGCACCACAGAGAAGGACCCCAAATATAAGAAAGCGGATGAGCTACGTGACATTATCAAGCAGTTGGGAGCTTGGCGGGTCTGGAAAGAGTGCTAAAAGCGAGCTCGACATCAAGCTTGAGGC
The DNA here is from genome assembly GCA_963575745.1 of Prorocentrum cordatum. Classification (NCBI taxonomy): domain Eukaryota; class Dinophyceae; order Prorocentrales; family Prorocentraceae; genus Prorocentrum; species Prorocentrum cordatum. The sequence goes on from CAUYUJ010004236.1 coordinate 258,118, forward strand.
GGCGCGGAAGGAGCTTACGTCCCTCAAACCCCAGCTCACGCAGCACACCAATGCCGGGCACCGTCTGGCAAGCGCGAGTGCGAAGAAGCTCAAGTTGGAACAGCAGATTCTGGAGCAGACGAATGTTATCGTGGCTGCTCAAGAGAAGATCGGTGGCATGCGGGCACAGCTGGTTGCTACTGATCGTGGGATCGAGGCTCTCAACCTGGAGTTGGTCCGTGCCCTGCCTACTGCTCCCGTCTTCGATCTGGAGCTTGACCCGAAGGTCCTGGACGAGTCCGGGGACAAGGATCAGGTCAGCGCGTTGCTCTAGTCCGGTGTTTCCAAGAAGTCCCAGAGCTTGCTGGCAGCCTCACGCCAATCGAAGCTCCCCAAGGCACCTATTGTGGCGACGTCACCCTTCGATGGCGGTGGCACTGGTTTCCCTGCGGCACATGCTGGGCCAGCCGCACCACCCGACAGCCCTCCGCCCGAGGATGACGCACACATCGAACAGCCAGTTCCTGAGGACATGGAGCTCGATGAAGAGTTGGTTGGCGAGCTCATGCAGGCCGCCCTCCGCGTCGACAAGAGGGCCTTCCTTGAGCTTTCCAGTAGCAAGCTATGCAAGAAGCCGCGAGTTGGGTAGCAACAGCCCACCCCGCTGCTGCGGGCTTCGCATGTCTGAATTCGGAGTTCCTGCTCCACCGCCGCCTCCCCCCGATCCCCTCGCTCCCTCGACTCAGTCTTCTGGCCGGGGCGAATGCTTCGAGTCCTACAACGGTAACAGTTGGCCGACGCTGGGAGACAGATTATGCGCGACGTCGGATCTCGTCCTGCTGGCTCAGGAGATCGGCGCGCTGGAAAGTGCTTCCTCGGCGGCGGGGCTCGGGTAGAACATGTTATGTCTCACCATCCCTGGTGAGGCTGGTGGGCCCAAAGCGGGGGTGGCCGCGTTTGCTCGTGCGAATGTTGGCCTGCGTCGGCCGTCGGATTTCCCAGGTGTGGTCGCGCCAGCGCGCATCATTCACGCGATTGTTGACCTCCCAGGCTGGCCTTCCCTTCATGTGATTTCGCGTTGCCTGAAATATGGCACGGGGCTGCGTTTCCTCAACCTCACTCTTCTGAGAAAGATCGGAGAGCGGCTCGGGGGGACACGCATGTTCGTCGCGGGCGGGGATCGGAACCTTGACCCCAGCCTGGTGGATTCTACGGGTTTGGCGCGCAGGGCTGACGGAGCCCTCTTCGTGCCGACCCAGAAGACTTGTCTGCCCCCTGGGAGTTTAAGCACGATCGATCTCTTTTTTACTTAGCACGGTTTTTGTTTGCGCCTGCGATAAGGTTGATGCGGGCGCGTCCTGGGCCCACCGCCCCCGCCGACCCGTGCAGATTGTTCTGCGTCCCGATGCTGTGCGATGCTATCAGCTGATGTATCGGTCGCATCATAAGCTCCCGACGGAGCCCCCTTTCGGCTTTACCCCCAAACCTAAGGATTGCATGCTCTGTAAGACTATTGCGGAGGACACTGCTGCGTGCGCCTTGTCGCGCCCCGTTGGCGAAGCCTGGGGAATGCTTGCGGCTGCCTGGACATATTTTGCTAACAATCTCGAGCTCGAGCTCGAGTCGTTCACGGGGGTGGAGGTCAGGAGCAAGGGCACACATGGGATTTACTCAGGCAGAAGTTGGCCCCTATTTTTGCTAAACCCAGGACGGCCAGCGCGCGCGAGCAGCGCTGCGGATGGATCTGGTTGGCCAACACCTGACGGAAACGGTCGGGGCCTCTGCGAGGCTCCGCCGGGGGCCCCAGGATCTTGATTTTCTGGATCACAGCAAGACTTCAGCAGCTCACCGATGGTACTTACCACCAGATCCAGCATCTGCTTGTTTTACCTTGCCCTGGAGAAGGGCTGCGCGTTCGCCTCGATGTCTTGATCAGGCGCGTCGGCTTGCACGCTCTTTTGTGACTGGAGCAGGCCTCGACGAGTGGATCGAGCAGCGCCGGGAGTGTTTATCCTCGTAAAAAATGACCTAAGCGAGGCGCGCAGGGCCCTCGCTCATATCCAGCTGGACAGCTGGGATCAATGGCAGGTGAAAACGCTCTCGGGGGGGCCCAGGGCCATGCGTCGGCTCGCGAAGTTGACACAGAAATGGGCCCCCACGGTCTCTCAAAATCACACTGGTGTTTTTTCCAGCTCGCCTCGAGAACTTTTGAAAGCCGAATGCGAGTGTTTGGCTAAGTTTTGGCATGCGTCGCACGTCCCTCCCGAAGCTTGTGTTTCTGATAGATGTTGCCTGCCGCGTCCGACTGCGGACGCGATCAGGAGCGCCTCTCGCAGTTTCTCTCCTCTCACATCGCAGTCGCTCGACGGGCTGCATCCGAGACAGATTTCGATTGTTTCTGGTGAGGCTCTGGGCACGTCCGGCGCGATTATCCAGGCGATCGAGCCCCTTGGCCCGTTTCCGAGACAGCTCGTCTGGCTCCTCTTTCTTCTTCTCGAAAATTCGAAAGGCGGATTGCGTCCGATCTTCCATTGTGCCGGGCCCGTGCGAGTTTGGGGGCGTTTGAGGAGACCCGTCATTGTGGATTTCGACATTCACTTTCACCGTAAGCATTGGGCCTTTGGTCCTGGGCGCAGCGCTGAAGACGCGGCGCGGCACCATGCGGTTCAGGCCGAAGTTGCCCAGCATCGTGGTAAAGAAACCGGGGGGGGGGGGGATTTGGGGCGGGACCAAGCACTGCGAGTCTGTTGATCTTTGTCTGTCAAAAAACAGAACTTTGAGACACGGTATCAATGCGGTCATTGTCAAGACTGCGTTTAACTTTTGGAGGGGCCCCCGCGTGCTTCTCCTTGGGGCTCACTGCGGGGCCCTTCCCAACATCGCTAAGTCTGGGTTTCCTGCGGGATATATTTTCAACGGTATCATTGTTCGAGTGTGTAGCACTGAAAAGTTTGATCGGTTTGTTGCCGAGAACCCGCAGGGCGTCCTTTCTTCATATGTGAACGATGATAGCGTCACCATCGGGCACGTAACAAGAAATTCTGGCCAGTATAACTCAGGCTGCTGCTTCTCTGTGCATCCTGTTCAGGGATGAGCTGCGCGTCGATTTTCAGCCCGACAAGGTCAGCACCTTCGCCAGCAGCTTAGCCCTGGCCAAGGAGATGTCTAGACTCCTTGGCGACCTCGCGGGGCGCGTGACCAACGGCGCGGTCTCGCTGGGTACCGACTTTGCCCCAGGTCAGCTTTTGTGCCATGCGCGGGCTCTGGAAAACAGATTTTGCGCATCTCTCAGACGGCGCAAGGTTCTGACCCGCTACCGCGCCATGCTCCCCAGAAAGAAGGCCAGGATGGGAGACATCTATGTTGCTGGAGATCTGCCATCGGCCAGTTTTGGCTCGGCGGTGGTTGGTATGTCCGGTTTCGAGCTCCAGGAGGTTCGCGATTTTTTGGGCCCCCGTCTGGGGGCCCTCTGTTGATCCAGCCTTGCAATGGGCTGGGCTTGTTTGGACTGCCCGCACCTCCCCCTCGATCTCCCAGTATAACATGAAGACAATACCTCAAATGTGGCGAGCTGCTAGATATGATTACACGGCCACCTGGCGCTCTTTTAGGGGACCTTTGCAGAGAATGCACTTCTCGTTGGGTCGGGTGGGGGGGTGGCAGCCGGTCGCTCCCTCAACCTTCAAGGGTGATTAGGACCGCGACGTGCGCCTTTGCTACACCTCGCCCTCTATGGTTGCGCACATGTTGAAATCAGCCGTGCAGCGAAAGCATGTGCGCGTCCTGAGTCAAGACGCCCCCGGGGCCAACGGCGCTCGGTTTTGCGTCGATCCCCTCAGGAAGGTCCTGGGTCCTAAGAGTGTCTATTGACCTTTCGGAATGTGAAGTTGTTATGGTTGGTTCGGCTCACCGTCGCGCGATTCGGGGGCTCTCTAGGGATGTCTAGCTATTATTGGGTGTTCCTGGGCCCTGGGGAAGCGGTTATCGCGCATGCTAAAGGCGCGGTGTATGATGTCCTTCCCCAGACCCCCCAAGCTGCCGAACATTTCTGCATGGCGCTCCTCCCGCTGTACCAACCTAGAGGTGGTGATCGGCACTCTGATAGCATTAATGTCGCGCGGTTGTGCCGGGCCCCCAAGCAGTTTTTAAGTTTTCGGCAAGCATCGTTATGCTGGCCTTCGGCGTGGAGCTTTGCTACGCGAAGTTGAACCTATCCCGATGCGTTATCATGCCCCAGCCCACCGAAGTGGCGCTGTCCTCGATGCCCTGCCCGACCCCGAGAGACGTATCGGCGTAGGCAACTGGAATGCGGACGTCTGGGCCAAGCAGGCTCTCCTTCTCCATCCCCGACCCAGTGCGCAGGCGTTCCAGGAGGTGAGCAGGCAGTGTGATTTGTTGATTTGTGCGGCAAATGTCGTGGGGACCGCCCTTGCCGTCTTTCCCCCTGAGCAGTGTGATCGCGCCCCTTCGGGTCCGAAAGCTAAGTTTTTTGCATTCTGGTGGCTGGCACACCCGGCAGGAATTAGGCCTTGGGCGCGCGCGCTGCTTGCACTGCTTTCAGCTTGCTTCGGATGTCTCTGCGCGAGCCATGTGCGGATGCAAGGGCCCCAGTAAGACCTGGATGGGGTGCTCTAGACCGCTCCCTGGGACACTCTTTGGCCCGCTGCATCGTTGGCAAGGGAGAGCAGCAGCTGCCTCTCTTCTTCTGCGCCACGCGTGGAGGATGCTCCTCCACGCGGTGCCACATGCACGGCAAGGAGTGCCCGCGGCGACATCTGCCGGGCGCTCCCACGATTTTGCACAGAATCCATTATGGCCTGCACCCTGACTGCCGTGATCCCAACTCCACGGCGAGTGAAAGTTCGAGGCGAGTGGTCAGTTGTCTCTTTTATGCTGCTCAGCAACCCCCGCCCCGTGACGTTAGCCCGCCCGCGCCAGTATCTGGTTTGACACCTTCTCCAGGAATGCCGGCGCTCAAGGCGCGGATTTGGGCCCGAGAGACGGCGGCCGCAGCAAGGCCTGCACCGCAGTCTCAGGCAAGCCATCAAGTTTGGCTCGGTTGCAAGTAGAATCGTTCAGGCCTACGGGGTCGCTGACGAAAATAATCAGCCAGAGACGCCGCCGACCATCCCGCGGCGGCCCAGGGTCCGAAATCACTTTCGAAGCACGAGCCATCCAGGAAGACGTCCCCAGCGAGCAGGCCAGGATGCCCATGGACCCACAGGGATTGTGGGAGGTCGGGCTGAGATGGGCGCTCCAAAAACAGCATCGGCACAAGACGTCTCTCGGCTAGCACTTGCGGGAGTTTACTTTGCTTTGCAGCGTCAGCGAGGGGCGCGCACGACGCATGCGGATACTCGAGCGCGAGCGCGTGCTGCGCGCGCATGCAGTGCCGGTGCACAAGCGCGCCGAGCGCGCGCGTGCCGACAGCCAAACACGCAAGGCAGTGCGGCCCCACGGGATAGCCAGCTTGCCATTACCTCGCCATGGGCCACTGCGCACCACTGGCACATACTGTGACAGAACCCTTCCTCTGTGGCGGCGCTCTAGAGCGCAAAAAGGAGAGGGCAGGGGCAAGGAGCACGCGGGTGGCAAACTCAGGTGCTTCAACATGCTCCGCTATCTTCCCGCGCTGCCACAGGTGTACCGCGCGCAGCACATGCTGTTTCACAACCGAGGGTCGAGTCTCAGAAATGTTCAGAACACGATCCCCAGGGACTACCAATTCCCCCAGATACTTGGTTCCGACACCTACTCTCCAGAAAGACACCCAACGAGTGGCGAAGGGTCTTGCGATAGAGCCCCACGGGTACATGAGGGGGCTGAGGTGGGCATCCACTTGCAGGAGGCTCTTCTGGAGGACACGTTTGTGTAGCCACTTTTCGTGAACGCGCGTGAGGAAACACCTGGCGGGTAACCAGGTGGCTCTGATGATGGGGTCCAGGTCTTTGCTGGGGGCAACCATCAGGGACAACGTGAGGCTCTTACCTGACTGCTTGTGGTCCTGCAATTTGCCTGCAAGGCTCCCCGAAGTCATGCGCCCCCTCTCATTGACACCCGTGACCGCTGTGCCGTACGAGGTGGCCCCTTTCGAGCGCAGCTCGGCTCATCTGCCCAAGTAGTCTCCTACGTGCACGTCCTGACTTCAGAGCGGACATGCGGACTCGACCTTTTTCGGCGGCAATGTACTTGGCCTTGGTGGCGCGCATGGGTTGGGCTCTTCCAGCGGCAAGTCGACTCCGGGATTGCGCTCCGTCGCCGCAGCAAGAACGCCAACCTTTCGAAGCCCACGAGCGATGCGAGTGCGAAGCGCCTTGGGGTTGCTAGGGGCTCGGCTCTTGCCCACATCGAGCCGCATGTCCATTCCTGCCAGCTCACCAGCCAGAAGCGAGGCAGCTTCGCAGAACTCGTTTCCAACATTCTCCTCGCCACCGAACCGCCGGAGGCCGAAACCGACAACGTTGACAGACGATGCCGCCGAGCGGTGCGCAGCTTGCACTTTGTCCAGGGGCACTGGGAGCAGTGCGTGTAACATAAGCATAACAAACGCACGCCCAGGGTCCACCGTTTGTTCCACGTGGATAAACTCGCTGCACACCCTTTGGAGGCCCAGAATACGAGGAGCTCGGTGAACATCGATCAGTAATCTAATCTGCCACCAAGGAAAGCTTGAGACGATAGCAGCCTGCAGCAGATGATGGTGTTGAACGAATTCAAACGTCTTTCTCAAATCAAGCAGTACCGTTCCCGAGTCTTGTCCCTGGATAGTACAAAACTCAGACCGAGCCCTGGCTATCCGAACGCATTTCTCGGACGACCGCCCCTTGGTGGCCCAGGAGAAATGCCGAGCGCTGTTACGCTGCCAGGCTGCAATCATTGGCCGCCGTAGGCGACGCTGCACTCGACAAAGATGGTGGAGCAGGCCATGGGGTCGGACACCTCCTGCTCCTTTCATAATTCATATGATGCGGCTGCACATCTACGGCCACTCGAACCTCTGCTCGATGTGCGAGATGATTTCTGACAGGAAGAAGAAATTCCTGGGACTAACCTGATCAAAACCAGTGCCTGTCATGCTGGGGGACGTACGAAGGACAGTTTTGAGTTCAGAAACCGAGGGTGCAGGGCGGCGATCTTCAAGGAAATCGGGCCAGTCCAGCGACTGTCTGTCATGATGTATTTCCCACCATTCTTCCCACTCAGCTTGCAGACTGTCGGCCTGCTCCTGGGAGTTGGCGGGCCGTATCGTGCAGTCATCCAAAGCTGCTGGCTGCCACTCGGCAGGCAGCGCGAACACAAAAACAAAACAACAAAAAACAGGGCGGACGCGCCATTGGCCGAGTGCGTGTCGATCCACTCGTGCCACCGTCGCTCCTTGTACCTGGCAGACTGCTGGTGCTGGTGTAGGGCCTGCTTTTCGGCCCACCCCTTGAGGACCTCTAGGAGGTCAGCGGGGACCTGCTCAATGACACCCAAGACAATAGCCCACCCGACGCAGAGGTCCTCATGAGGCAATACATGGTCCTTGGAGAGCTTGCAGAGCGTATTGATGCTGGACACCCACACGTGGAACTTGTCGGATACCTGATATTGAGCCATGCAGAGATCCAGAAGCGCCAAATGTACATCCTTCACCAGACAGCCAATACAAGTAGCCTCGGAAACCTCGGGGGCCCAGGGCGCCGAGCAGACTGGAAACGGGGCCTGATGGGCATCATTCGCCCGCAGTACTTATCCGCCTCGTCCGATGGTATCTGAAATATCCTGGCCCATCCGCTTTCAGCGGTAGAGGTAAACGCAACCCACATGGCAACAATCGAGTCTGTGCCTGCGATCACTTGTGATGCATCATCATCAGTATCCTTCTCCTCCTCCTCTTCCTCCTCGGGGTGAGAGACATCGCTTTGGAATCGACGGTGCATCGCAGATGGGTCGGTGATTGGCCCCCGATATACGCAGAAACGAGTGTACGTCGGTGTCTAGGAAAGTACACCGAATAATAGTACACTGCGTAAGCTAAAAACTTGTGGCGGCCCGCGCGGAATTTTTTGGACGGCACTTCGGGCGCCGCCATTGGCGTCCTCCGCGCGCCAGGGAGGGGGTTCCAGCGCGGATCCACGAAATCCGCGCGGAACGCCAAAAAATCATGTTTATGTTCTTTTGTTCTTCTAATGCAGGGAGCCACGTCGCCAATCCCTTTGCTCTGGCGCACGGCCTTGCGTCTAGGGGAATGCGCCGCGGGCGCCAGGGCAGACCCCGTTTTGGACGCAAGGTCTGCACGGAGGTTTGCCGCGGTGCCGGCTTCGTCTACTTGGGCGCGTTTGGAACAAAGGGTGCGGCGACATGTAGGAAAGGGAGGGGAGGACGAAGACGCACGTATAGATATGAAATAAACAAACACATGCATACAGAAATGCAGGATCAATCGCATACGTGGGACATCCTGGAGCTTGTGACTATCTGCCTGTGCGTTGCTGGGTCCCTTCAGGTTCGGCGTCGCGCACACGGGCCCCCAGGGGGCAGCGGGACCCGCTGCGGCCTCCGCGCCCCCGGCGCCGCTCCTGGGGCGTTCGGCGCCCCGGGGGGCGGTGTTGGGGGCGTCCAGGAGTCGGCGGCTACAAAGGGTGTTGGTTAAACCAGGGTGTCAAGCAGTGGCGAGGCGTCCCGGCGTGCCTATAGGCCTACCAAAGAATGTTCTAAGAACCTTTGTATGGTTTCCACGAAATGTTCTTAGAACATTTCTGGCTGAGTCTGTCTTGTTTTAACACATCGGGTTTATTTTCTAAGAACAGTGTTTTGTTATTCGAGCATGTCTGGGTTCTAAGAACATGTCGTGGTAGGCCTATAGAAATGCTGGGACGGTCGGTCTCTGCTCTATACGAAGGGTATATATAGGTTACGCCGGGTTGTGGTCTGCGATCGGCGCCGTTGGTCATCGAGAACGACAAACCCCCCAATCCGAATACCACGATGAAGACGTGGCCTAACTTAGGTCCCAGTCTTCACATGAAGGGTAACAGATTTTTTGGCGGTCTGCTTCCATACAGCTGCAGAAAAGACCCCCTATCCCTAATGCTCCTGACCTTCCTAACTTAGGTGCCCTCCCAAAGAGTTATGGCTCCTTCTATTGCTGATCAGTGGTCGAGGGAGAAGCAGCGGCATAGCATAAACTTTCGACGTTTCACGCGGATTTCTTGAATCTGCGCTGGACCCTCTCCCCCCTGGCGCGCTCCGCGCGCCAGGGGCGGCGCCAGAGGCACCGCCAAGGTGCTCCAGTGCAGATCCAAGAAATCCGCGCGGACCGTCGAAAATTTATGTTTATGCAATTTTTTTGGAGGGGGGGGGTGGGACCTGGGGGCACGACACTGTCCTCGTCGGGCCTCCTCGGGGCACGGCGGAGAACC